>JAPYYD010002438.1:0-15929 GCA_028551405.1 Uromys caudimaculatus | reverse complement strand
AACACATTCTCACAGTAAGCTCCTCATCCATTATTTTCTTCAATGTTCTCTCAGTCTTCAGTGTGGGAGTGTTTGTAGATGGATCCATTGCTTGCTTTTAAATATACATGTTGGACTAAAAGAATAATTAAGAAACTGGTCCCATTTGGTCTTCCTCCCCTCTTTCCTTTTCCTTTGGAGGCATAAAGAATACTTTCTGGCACCATGCTATTATTCAGCAGAGGTACAACTTCTAGTTGGGCACCAGCCTGACTTTTGAAGATTTAATGTCTTTAGTAAGTGTTGTCCACAGGAAAAATGCCAATGTCCAGGATGTATAGAAAAAGACACCACTAAAATCTCACAGAAAAAGTACATGCAAATATTATGAGTCAGATGTGCAGGATAACTTCGAGAAACAAGTGTCATCAAGAAGCAAAAGGAATGATGATTATATGAACTCAGAGACTATGGCAGCAGGCACAAAACCTGTAAAGTTCCAAATCATGCAATATCTCAGTGTGTAGAAGGATTTGAGTAATCAAAATCCCACCCCTACAAAAGATATTATTTGTAATTTATAGTTGTTGCAAATGAAATAATGTTTTCTACAATATAGTGCCACTTATTGAAATACCACACTCCAAGGAATGACCATGCCTTGTAATTTATGTGGTTAGCATAAAAATAATTTCAAATAATTTTCTCTCTCTCTCTCTCTCTCTCTCTCTCTCTCTCTCTCTCTCTCAACTGTGTGTGTGTGTATGTGTGTGTGTGAGTGTGCGTGTTTGCTTTACAGGACTTATTGTTTATTTTATTTTATATTGAGCATTGTTTTCTCAAAATGTTTTTGTTTGTTCTGATTTTCATTTTATACTTTGTTTAAAGACAGAAAAACATGAAATTTATTGCACAGTTATTTGGGAGGATTGGGAAAAGTTTGCAGAAGAGAAATATGATCAAAACATATTATTTTAAAATGTATAATAACAAATAAAATTAGTATTACTAATATAAATATTTAAGTGTATGTAGTTTACCATAATATTATTCAAAGTATTTGTGTTACTTAGGTTGATAACAATCACCCAAGATCCACAGACACTCTAATATGAATATCCGTACCATGTATGAGAAACCATATTTCTAGTTATTGTATAGAAGAATTCAAAATAATGTGAAAACTGTGTAATGGCCATTAATCTTAGTTGCCACCCAGAACCTATGTCCTTTTGCTGAATGCACCCTACACTTCAGCTAGAAGACATTGAAGTACTGAGCTGAAACTGACCAGAAAACTTCCTTCCAGAGGAAAATCATTCAGCATAACTGAAGGGTTATAATTTTTCCAAGAGAATAAAGCAAATCCAAGTCCTATCTAGCTGTAAAACTGGTGAACCACTACAACGCCTAAAATGAATACATATATTCTAATATAACCATGGCAAATATAACTTGGGGAAAACCCAACACCTGTATAATTGTCCTTAAGGCACTCAACAGAAACAAAATTGTGTTTGACTGTAAACTAATCAAGTAACTTTTGAGGTCTTAGAGCCTAAAGGAGAACCAAATAATGCTTTTTCTGTAAACCAGAATAATTCTTAATGCCTATCTGTATCAAAAATAAGCATAGTACTGTTTACTCACAATACAAATTATTTTTAATTGGCTTGTAGCATTGCAGTAAATCTCACCTTGTGAACAACTAACTATGGGGTGTACAACCCCATGTGATATATACACAACATGATCCCTCCACTCACAGCTCAGGGAACATCATATAAAGGGCCTAGAAGATGGTAAAATCTGGAGGACTAGGGAGCCTGCTGAGAGACAATGTCTTCTATGTAATAGTGGAGCTGCACCTGTGATAACTTAACAAGCGGATCACCTAAGTAAGTTATACAAAATGACATGCCATAGGGAGGGGGAAATTTTCACATATCCACACATCTAAGTGGAGAACTACATACACTCTACTGATGCTGAGAGACGGAGATTCAGTCTTCTTCTATGTTATCCTCACCTATCCTTGGCATTCGGAATACACATGTTTCACATACATCTATGAGGCTAACAATTTATATGGATAAACATTAATAGATCAATCAATCAACAAATCAATCAATTATAAAAAATTGACCTATACAAATATTCTGAACTGTAGGATTTGAGCCACCCTGTTCTCCATGATAGTCTTGTCAATACTACCTAGCTTAAGCTCCCTTAAAAGATATAATTAGGAAAAATCTAATTAGATTTTTTGATGGTATGAAGTTGGATTATAAGACTATGTCACAAAAACGAGGATAAATCTGTGCTGTGTGTTCCTAGATTTTTCCAGGTATTTATTATCATATACTTCTTTTAAGTAAATACAAATATTTTCAAAGATTCTCTGCTCAGGGCTGAAGAGATGGTTTGTTTGGTTTTCATTTTTCATTCATTCATTAATATATGTATCTTTCTATTTATTTATTCACTTTACATCCCTTTCACCGCCCCACACTTGGAATTCTCCTGTTATATATTCCATTCCCCATTACCTCCTCCCCTTACCATATGAGAGGGTGGAGTATGCCCTGGGTATGCTACTACCCTAGCACATCAAAACTCTTCAGGATCCTAGAAGCCACCAAGCTTTCTATCCTAATGCTCACCATAAGAAAATGAAACTTTCAAAGCTGAGAGTTTCTTTGTTTTTACTTGTAAGATGTTCTCTTATCACCCATGTTGGTCATCAATTCACTATGAATCAGAAGATGCCTTATGAGGAACTTATAAGCCTCCCATATGCCTCCTCCTTACAGGGATTATAGGCATTTGGCAACAGCTCCACCCAGTTTCCTGAAGAACATTTATGTAGTTGTGCTTGCTGCTGTTTTTCTTGTTATGTGGTTAATATGTGGGATTGTTTGTTCATATTAGGAATTATATCTGATAACTATACAGTTGCATGCCATAATCCCTAGAGATGCTTGGGTAGGAAAATTGAATGTTCAAGAGTTGTATGAGTTCTTGAATTTGAGCCTAAAATTGGATAAGAGACCTACTCTTAGGAGAAAAAAAAGTAAAACTAAGAACTTTCTCAAAGTATTTTTGTTGTGTTGTTTATTTTGTATTCCCCATTTATTTTAAATCATGTATGTGTTCTGGAGAGATTTATGTGTCCATGAGTACATGAGGACAGAAGAGGGCACTGAAAACCAAAGAGGTGTTTTCTTAGTCAGTTGAGAGCCTGAGAACTAAATTCCCTCATTTGCCAAACTATTTCTCCAGCCCCAAACAGAAAACATTGGAAACTAATTATTTCTTTTTTTTCTACTCTGAGTTGAAATTTTTATTGGATATTTTATTTATTTACATTTCAAATGGTAACCCCTTTTCTGGTTCCCCGCCCAGAAACCCTGTATACCATCCCTTCTCCCTGCTTCTTTGATGGTGCTCCGCAACCTACCTACCCACTCCCACCTCACTGCCATGGCATTACCCTACACTGGGGCATTGAGTCTTCACAAGACCAAGGGCTTCTCCTCCTTTTGATGCCAGACAAGGCCATCCTCTGCTACATACGCAACTGGAGCCATTGGTGGCTCCATATGTACTCTTTGGTTGGGGGTTTAGTCCCTGAGAGCTCTGGGGGTTCTGGTTGGTTGTTATTGTTGTTCTTCCTATGGGGTTCCAAACACCTTCAGCTCCTTCAGTCCTTTCCCTAACTCCTCCATTTGGGATCCCATGCTCAGTCCAATGGTTGGCTGTGAGCATCTGCCTCTGTATTTTTCAGGTTCTGGCAGAGCCTCTCAGGAGACAGTTGTAACAGGCTTCTCTCAGCAAGCACTTCTTGGCATCTACAAGAGTGTCTGAGTTTGGTGTCTGTATATGGGATGGATCCCCAGGTGAGGCAGTCTCTGGATGGCCTTTCCTTCAGTCTCGGCTCCACACTTTGTCTCCATGTTTCCTCCCATGAGTATTTTGTTCCCCCTTCTAAGAAAGATAGAAGCATCCATACTTTGTTCTTCCTTCTTCTTGAGCTTCACGTGGTCTGTGTATTGTATCCTGGGTATTCTGAGTTTTCAGGCTAATATCAACTTATGAATGAGTGTATACCATGTGTGTTCTTTTGTGCCTGGTTTACCTCACTCAGGATGATACTTTCTATTTCCAACCATTTGCCAAAGAATTACATGAAGTCATTGTTTTTAATAGTTGAATTGTGTAAATGTATCACATTTTCTGTATTCATTCCTCTGTTGAAGGACATCTGGGTTCTTTCCAGCTTCTGTCTATTATAAATGAGGCTGCTATGAACATAGTGGAGCATGTGTCCTTGTTACATGTTGGAGCATCTTCTGAGTATATGTCCAGGAGTGGTATAACTGAGTCCTCAGGTAGTATTATGTCCAGTCCAATTTTCTGAGGAGCTACCAGATTGATTTCCAGAGTGGTTGTACAAGCTTGCAATCCCACCAATAATAAAGGAGTGTTCCTCTTTCTCTATATCCTCAACAGCATCTACTGTCACCTGAGTTTTTGATCTGAGCCATTCTGACTGGTGTAAGATGGAATCTCAAGGTTGTTTTGACTTCCATTTCCCTGATGACTAATGATGCTGAACATTTCTTTAGGTGCTTCTTGGCCGTTGAATATTCCTCATTCTTTGTTTGGCTCTTTACCCCATTTTTAATAGGGTTATTTGGTTCTCTTCGGTCTAACTTCTTGAGTCCCTTGTATATATTGGATATTATCCCTCTATTTATTGATAATGATCTTTTCCCAATCTGTTGATTGTCATTTTGTCCTATTGGCAATGTCCTTTGCCTTATAGGAACAGATGCTAACAAATCCAGATGAGATCTAGGATTACAGAGCCTGACTTTGTTTTCTGACAAAGCCTCATAATCCATTCTAGCCTCAGCCTCCCAATTGAGGAAATTACTGTCATGTAACACCATAACTGGTTTGATCATTATGTTTTCATTAAAAAGAAATTACTTAAGAAAACACTTCAATCATATTTTTTTTTTTTGCTTAAGACTCAGCCTTGATTTGCATCAAGTTTGGCAAGAAGTTACAGTTTGATTTCTGTTGCTGTGTTAAAACACTGACCAAAGCTACTTGGGGAATTTTAGAGTTCATTTGGCTTCCTGGTTATAGTCTGGCATAGGGAAAACATAGACAGGAACTGAAG
Source organism: Uromys caudimaculatus (assembly GCA_028551405.1). Taxonomy (NCBI): domain Eukaryota; kingdom Metazoa; phylum Chordata; class Mammalia; order Rodentia; family Muridae; genus Uromys; species Uromys caudimaculatus. Next base: position 10,759 of record JAPYYD010002438.1, on the reverse strand, counting down.
GAGACCATAGAGAAATACAAATTACTGGCTTGCTCAGCCTCCTTTTATCTACTGCCCAGTGGTGACAGCTTAAGGGTAGCATTACCCACTTTGGGTTGGGTCCTGCTACACTGATCATTAATCAAGGAAACACCCTAAAGTCATGTTCATATTTCCTTCTCTCAAGTGACTCTAATTTGTATCAAGGTGGTAAAAACTAACCAGCAAAATTCTTTGCATATACCTTATCAAATGAACCTGTGTCAGGAACCGACAGGCTTTCTCCTGACTAGTAGGCCTGAGTCTTAGTTTCCTGGAACTGGTGCCTCAGGCTCCTCAGAAATCAAGTGACCAGCCTGCGGTTTTAGAGACATTTCATTTGTCCCCACCTGCAGATTAAGAAAGAACTTGTGATGTTTTGTTGTACATGACATCTGGCAGGAACACTGACCTTCTGGAACTTCCCTACCCCTGTAACTTCCCTCTTCTTTTGCTTTATATTTGGCTCAGAATTAAAGTTCTTTGGAGCTTGATCAGATTATCGCCTTGCTCCCAAGGTATCTTTTTGTCTCCTGTGTCTTTCCTTCATCCGGCAGTTCCCTCCCCAGCAGTCGAAGGTCCTGCAAGTGGGGCAAACCTGAGTGGTACATGACGTAAAATTCACAAAGAAGAAATAAAAAGGTAAAAAAAGATTAAATTGAATTAAATTAAATTAAATTTAATAGAAATAAAGAACATTGGAGGAAAAGACATCTGGGGAAGAAGTATGTGGATAGATCTCAACAAATGGTCAAAGGATTTGAAAATACGTGTGCCCCATATAAATGCTCATCAAAAGGTGACCTTTGCTGAGAACACACTCAATAATCAAGGACTATTCTCCAAAAAGATATTCTATACAGTATTGCACCAGACCTACAAACTTACTTCACAGCCACGGAAGTAGGACAGTATGCCAAAATGGAGATTAAATGTTTTATATCTAGAGCACAGTATACCATGTAGGATCTCTCCTGGTGCTACCAAGTCTTTGATTAAAGTAAATTGGAAAGTGAAACAGCTTAATCCAAACAGGATGACAAAGGACACAAATATATCAAAAATATAGGTATGAATTACTACCCCTGGAAAGGGTCACAACTTGCGGAAGGCCTGATAGAAGAGGGTGGAGAAAATATAAAATGGGTAGAAGAGGAATTAGTTATGTCAGATAAGGCCACAAGACCAGGTGTTGAAAAAAGGATTCACTCATGTGTATTTTTGTTTTATATTGTTTAGAATGCATTTATGTAGATATTTTGTTTTCTTTCCTCAATTTTTTTTATCAGGTGATGTAACATCAATATAGAGAACATTAGTGGTAATCACATTTAAGTTCAAGATTACAAAAGAATGTTCCTTTACAGAAATTGCAACATATTCTAAATTTATAATGTGTTTGCAGTTGTCCATGTCTCCTTGTTAATACTGGAACACAGTATGACTTGATTCTGTGCAGGTATTATGAATGCTGAAAACTCTCTGTGAGTTCATATGATTATCAGTCCTTTTGTGTCTTAATGATACTGTTTTGTTGAAGTCACCCAATGACTCTGATTCTTATACTTCTGTTGTTGTTATTGTTGTTGTTTCTTTTTCAAGACAGGGGTTCTCTATATAACCCTGGCTATCCTGGAACTCACTCTGTAGACCAGGCTGGCCTCAAACTCAGAAATCCACCTTCCTCTGCCTCCCAAGCGCTGGAATTAAAGGTATAGACCACCACTGCCCAGCTCCTTATACTTGCTGACCTGCTTTTCTATACAGATCCTTGAACCCTAAGTGGTGGGTTCTATATAAACTTGTCATAAGAAGATAGTTCTGAAAACAAATCTTATTTATGTCATTAAATATGGAAAAGTTGTGCTGGTCCTCAACTAGAAGCTTGACCTCAAGTGACTAGAATTTAAGTTGCTAGAAATTACACTACATGCTACCAGAGGAAAAGGTAAGGAGAATAAAGATGACTCTATCCTCTCACAAAATTTTCCACTGTCCATAGTCTTCTTTCTTATAACTCCCAGAACAACTTGCTTAGAGGTGGCACTGTCCACAAGCAGCAGAGACACCTTATATTAATCATTAATTATGAACATTCCTTACAATTATACCAACCTGTCAAAGTGATGGTAGCCACTCCTCAATTGAGATTCCCTATTCTCAGTATGTTTAGGTTTGTGTGCTCATGAATGTAACAATTTTCCACAAAACTTACAATTGGTATTACTTCAGGGAGTGCTACCTTATGGTGTAAGTACTATCTTTATATATTACTTAAAATTTTTTTCTGGTTTAGGTATTCTTTTGTTAAGACAAAGCAAAACAGATATGTTGAGTATCATCTAATATTTTCAAAGTATCAAACTTTCCATAAAGCAATTTATCTTTTTACTTCTGGAGAAAATTTAGATCTAGTCTAACTAAAAGAATGTAACACTTTTGGACAAAAATACACCCTAGCAACCCTGTATTAGAAGCCAAGATGGAGAGGATCTCCACAAGTACCATGATCTTCTCCCTGGTGCTGTGGTAGACAGGGAGGAAGGTGATCCATACACTGTAGAAGACCAACATGCTGAATGTTACAAACTTGGCTTCATTGAATCTGTCAGGAAGATTCCTGGCCAAGAAAGCCAGAGTAAAACTCCCCAGAGCCAAGGAGCCCAAGTATCCCAGGACAAAGTGGAAGGAAATGACTGAGCCTTTGTTGCAAATAACGATGGTCTTCCCATGTTCAGATTGTATATCTCTGTCAATAAACGGAGGAGATGTTACCAACCAGATTTCACAGAGAAAAGGTTGGATTAGGGTACAAATGGGAATGACCATATTAGGTGCACCTGTTTTCAACATCCTTCTCATCCTTCTCCCTGGAGTAGTGAGCTTGAAAGCCATGACCACAGTTATTGTTTTGGCTAACACTGTAGAAACAGCCACCGTGAAAAATATTCCAAATGTTGTCTGCTGCAGGATGCAGGTGACGTGGTTGGGATGTCCAATGAAGAGCAATGAGCAGAGAAAACAGAAGACTAGAGAGATGAGCAAAATGTAGCTGAGAAGGCAGTTATTGGCCTTCACAATGGGAGTATCCCTGTAATTCACAAAAGTGACTAGCACTAGAATTGTGATGGCCAAGAAGGACAGGGCTGTGCAGCTTAGAGCAATCCCCAGTGGATCTTCATAAGCCAGAAACGACACAGCTCTTTGGAGGAAGTGGGTTTGCTCTAAGTTGGCATATTTATCATCTGGACATCTCACACATTGTTCACTATCTGCTGTCAAATAACAGTAAACTCTTATAAGATATCATAATTATGTATTTAATCATTGTGTATTTGTATTATTTGGAGGAATATCAATAAATATTTTGGTGTTGAGTATCTATTCTATTCCTTATAGCTTTATGGACCACTGACTTAAGGTTTCTCTCTATTAACCTATGTTTTGTGATGGAAAAAAATTATCACCATCACAGAGAATGAAAGAGAAAAGCATTATTATTTATTAAACAAATAAGAAAGAAAATTTTGATGAATAATAGTTTGCATAATCTCAGATTATTTAATTCCTCAAAACATAAATTCAGTACTCATAGTCAAGAGTAGTGTGAAGGCACGGTTATTAATGCTAGTTGATGAGGTGCATTATGTACTTTGTTTGCTTTGAGAGTTAAACCCTTTGTCTATATCATACATAAGCACCAGAACATACAATACCTCATGAAAATACTGTTTGCATAAAGGAATATTGTCATTCTTGAAGCTGTATGCCTCATAGAAGTATGCATGCCCCTCTCGGTATGGTACAATCTATTTCTTCCAACTACATATTCCAAGGTATATGGCATGAAAGGTATGGATATTCACATTCATCTCTCTTTTCTTAGCTAGGCTGTGACTGATGATAAACACTGTCCCATCTCTTTTTGCATTCTTAAAATCTTTACTCTTGTTCTAATTCTTTGACAGGAAATGCTTTATCCTTTAAGCCATTTAAGTTCTTAAAACATATTTAATTAAATAACCACTGTTACCCTGAGCATCTGGTCTTTGTCATGAACTAAGCTGGGTGATAGAGGGAAAGATTGTAGACTGATCATGTAGTCAAGTTTCTTTGTACAAAAAATCAAATAGGAATAAACATATACATAGATTATGCCTAATATTTTTGTTTAAAAAATTGTTACACATATATGTCCCCCTAAATGTTTTCTACATAATATAAAATCGTAACCATCGTATTTTGAGAGAGATGCATTGTTTGTAGAAGATATTGCAGGTTATTTGCTGGGTCCAAAAGATGTTAATATTATTTAACAAATAAAGTTCTGAAACGGTGAGATTTTAGGTCTTCAGTTACATCTAGGCTATATTATATTTCTACTTTTGAAAGAAAAGATATTCAAATTCAGCAATTTTTCTTCTGCATGACAGCATGTACTTGTCTCATTGGAAACCTCATTTTCTGGGCACTGCACAAAATCAAAGCAGCAGTCTGCTGTTTCTTTCTGATGAATTTTCCTGAATCCAGCAGTACATGTCACACTATACATGGAAGAGGGAACCTGAGGCAATGCGTATATATATATATATATATATATATATATATATATATATATATATATATATATATATATAATGTCACGCAGTATTTACTACATCATGTAATATATATGTAACATTTATGTTGGAGCAATTTAAATTATTCCTTCTTAAATTGATTAATTCAAAAGGAATGTTTATGCAGCACCAGTTTCTCTCTCAAGAGTTATAAGTAAAAAAATAAGAACACTGACTTTTATGGAGAAAGAAGGTAGGGTAAATCAAGAAAGCATTGTTTGATGAATATGAACAAAGTATGTTATATAAGACTCTCATAAAATTAATGAAGTTTTCCTAAGTTTCAAAGGGAACCTTCAACCCCCTATCCTATCCTCCCTACCACCTACTTCTATGAGGGAGCTCCCCCACCAGCCTGCCCACTCCTGCCTTACCACCCTAGCATCCCTAGGCTGGGGCATCCAGCCTCCACAAGACCAAGAGCCTCCTCACACATTGATGCCAGATAAGGCAATCCTCTGCATTGGAGGCAGATAACATTTAAGATGCAAATAAATAAAATAATCAATTTTAAAAATATATAAATTAAAAAAATGAAAACCTTGAATCTGGAGAAAATTTTCTGTTATTGAATACATGCTATACTTAATTAGGCTATAAATATGTTAACACCAAATTAGAAAATTCCATGGTTTACATATAGTTACAAAATTTTAACTGTATATATATATATATACATACATAAATATATATATACATAAATATATATACACATACATAAATATATATATATATGTATATAATTTGAGTATCTTGAAAAAATTAAAATTGTTGTATATCCACTGATGTTCCTGCTGTCACCCACTTCAAGTCTTCAGATATATAAAGTTGTTGACTCTGTGTGAAATAAGGAAAATAACTTCCTATTTTTACTTTTAATCCAAGGCCTTGTGGAAAATTCCAAATGATCTAAATGTCATAATCTGCACACTGATTTTCCCTTTGGTTCATGTTCACCAGTTCTCCAACAGGGTTAGTAAGTATCCTGGTTTTCAGCAATGCAGCCACCTAAATGAGATGCTTACATATGCATATCAATAAAGGAAATGCCAAATTGAGAATTGCTAATTTTTTAATGACTTTCAGAAAAGACAGCTGTTTTAAAGTAATCTCATGTAGTAAAATCTTAATATACTTCATATTGATGTTCCATGGTAAAACATGCTAAAAAATGATTGCCACATAACAAGTAACATGGTGTGTGTGTGTGTGTGTGTGTGTGTGTGTGTGTGTGTGTGTGTGTGCATGTTTGTAAAAAATACTTTTTAAAAAATGAAGCCATGTATGTGCAAATGAAGGGGAAGTCTGAATGTCTAGAAGTTGAGAAAATAAAGCATGGTTATGGGTCTTTCATGTACATACAGTATACATATATGAAATAAACATAAACTTAATAAAATGTATAGTCTTAATCGTTTATATCTTTGTAAATAATTGTTAATTTAAATGAGTGACATTAGTCATAGCACATGTATCAATTCTTGAAAAATTATTCTTTAGAAAAATATTCTTGTCTAGTCCTCACTTCAGGCTTTTATGATAGAACTCTTGACTCTTACTTTAAATTTTGAACCCATTTGGTCAAATTTTGAGACACTTTTTCATAAAACTTACTAATATTCATAAAAATGTATTATTTCCTATTAAATATTATCCTTATGCATGATATTTATCCATGTAAAAGACTCATTAGAGAGGTTAGCATTTTCTCTCTCGTTTCACTGAGAAAATAATTGCTAACAAATGTACAGTTGTTTCTCTGGGTCCATTCAAAAGATCATACTGATATATCTAAGCACAATGAAATGTAAGACACTTTACCTGCTGACATTCAATGAATACTCCTTCAAGTTTTGCCATTTGCTGAGAGTCTACTTGCTGAAGAATGAGTTCATGGTAGGTGTGGGCCACAGCATACACAGGATTATACAAATTGTAACCTTCTTCACTCAGGACCATGTCATATTTGTGCTCTGCTAACCATTACAATGTGTTGTTGAATATGAAATGATATATTTTATTGCTGTTCTTAGAGATTGAACAATTAAAATAATTCCAACCTAGGATAGACTCAGAAATGTTTACTGGTTATTTGTCAGTATTCATTGTTTGCATAAAATTCCTAAATTTAGCAATTTCACCTTTGTAGTGTGCAAAAGTGACAGTCCCATGGAAGAAATCAAAGCTGAATTTTTTTCATTTGTAATCACATCCCATTGTGAGGTTGTAATCCAGATTCTCTAAGTACATAAATATGTCCATCTTCTATAGCTGACTTCTAGAGTATAGTTCATTTCACCATAAATGGTAACAAACTTTGCTGAAGATGTCATAATTTGTTTATCATATATCTTAGCTCTTGTTACGTATATCTGCACGTTTTCTGGGATCATATTAACAAAAGCTAAACAGATCCCATGCCTTTGCATTTCTTCTCTCAAGTCTGAGAGAAACTGAATACCTTGGTCATCATCTGAGATGACCATTCCTATCCAAGTCCACCTAAAATGAAGCATCAAGGAGACCATACCATACTATTTTTCATTCACATTTACTTGGCATTTTTTGATACAGAATTGTCTTGGATTACACTGCAACAACACAGATGTATGCCTGATATATTAAGTTATGTATGTTGGGTAGATTACAATGAGTGACACAGATGGAGCACAGAATTTGATTTGTAATGTTTTTATCTCCCTAATACTGACATCCGTACTGGACACACTGAATTCCATTCCCACTAGAAATGAAGCAGGATCTTTAACTCCATCTAGCCATCATCACTGGATAGATTTCTGGATTGTTGGTACTTCTCTAGGTTATAACAGCTTCTTGTTATGGAGTTTATTACACTTTCTTAGTTACTATGAATTAGAATTTGTTTCATACTTTGGTTGAACTATAACTTGTCAGGTTAAATATTTTATAATTTTGCATATTTACTGATTGGTTAAATTGCATATTTTGATGCTTGTGATTTTCTACCATTTTGTATTCTACAGAGTAATGCTATGTCAAACAAATTGGGAATGTCTTCTATTGTGGAGGGTGACTCTTCGTTATATTGTGACAGCTAATCAAATGCCATCCTGAGCTGTGGCTGTCTTTGGGATATCATTTGGTGTAAAAGAGCATTGAACTAGGATCCTTAAAGTACTCATTACATCAAGCCTATAGGTCAAATACTCAGGTCTTTCAATAATGTTGAATTTGCTTTTGTTAAGATTGAGAGATAAGCCCTCCATGTTGTGTTCTACAGAGACATTCTCCATTTGTCTTGGGAATACAATGTTTCTTGAACTTCTCTTTTTGCATAAAACTCATATTATTGACTTGCCATGGTTAAAAGAATACACACCACACATGACGGGATCCTTCCTGACTATCAAGGAAACGCTTAGGTTTTTTTTTTTCATGTACTTTATTCTGTTGGCAGACAATCTTCAGATAGTCACTACAATGTTTCATTAGTATTTAAAATAAAATTTGCTTTTGTTTTTAACAGATATTATTTCATTGTTTTCTTCTTGTTTGTTGTGTCTTTATTTCTTGTTGGTATCAAATGTCTGATACTATGTTGGGCTATGTGGAACAGGTGATAGTCTCTATATACCCTTTTTATTTTATAGAATAATATTAGAAGTATTGGTTGTGTATTATAAATAATGTTTGGTATCATTTGTTAGTGAAATCTTCTTGTCCTGTTTCTTTCCCATTACTTGGATGTTCTTTATGGTTTCTCCAATCAGTTGAAAGTTTTAAAGTACAGCACAGAGAAAAGATTTATTCAAAGCACTGAAGTAGTTATGAGTATATGCCATCAACCCTCAACATGGATGGAAATATTTCCTCTTCCATGACTGAGATATGCAATAACAAAGATCTCATTAACTTAAAGCATATATTTGGAAGGCAATGTGATGGTCATTGTACATCCATGTACCCAAACCATAACTTCAGTTTCTTCACTAAAATTGATGAACATCTCAGTCCATTATAATAATGGAGGTGGACTATTCACTCCATTGTGACAGTAAGAAATAAAAATTCCACTTAATTCATTTAAACAAAATCTAACTGGTTATTGCTTGATTACACATGGACTTTTCACACAGTGGGTCACAATTGGCATGGTATTATACTTCAGTAACACTCAAAATATATAGTTAAGCAGTTTTACTTGGAAAAATTCTTCCAGGTTATACCTAGAGAACCTTCAAACCATTAATCTCAGCTTGCTTTGATGAGTTCTATATTCCTTTCCAAGCTGGATTGGTCCATATTTTCACCAATACTAACACGGAATACAACAAAACAGAAACCTAAATACTTCATATGAACTTTATTTATTAAAGACCATAGTGTTCATAGCTCCAAGCAATGAAATTTATACCAGTCACTGTGAGTTTTGTTCCAAAAAATTGTGTCTTCTTGGAAGTCTTTTAACAAATATATAAAATGGCTTCTTTTTAAGATCTTTTATGGACATTTTGGCATTACTGGGAAAAGCAACTTACAAATAATGAGTGCACAAAACATTGGTAATTATATAAGGAAAATATTTTAGTGGTTTTTTTTTTTTTTTACTTTTATTGAAAACAGGTTTTTAATATAATATATTTTGAATATGATTCCCTCCCTCTACTCTTCCTAATTCATCATCACTTTCTATTCATATCGATTTTGTTTCTGTCATTTATTAAAAAGTAAACAGGCTTCTGCATGATTATAATAAATATAATTAATATAATTAATGCAATGTAATATAAATTATTTGAAAGATACTAAGATAAAACAAAACTGACTCATTCATAATGAACACAACAAACAGAAGTAAGAAAGCCCAAGCAAAAAAACACAAGAAAAAGAAACCTACCCATTCCTACACTCAGATATCCCATAAAAGCAGTGAATTGGAAACAATAATATGTAAGCAAAAGACCTGGGGCAAACTTGTTCAGACCTTGTGCATTCTGCCTTAGTCTCTATGAGTTCATAAGTGTTTTTATCATGTTGATTTAGAACACACAAATTGGTTACAGAACACCAGATAATCAATGCTGAAAATATGTACATACAAATAACTTTATACAGACTAAGCAGGTTGTACTCATACATACATCCCACACACACACATATATTCACACACACACAAACACATTCACATATCTATAAACATATGTATCAATTTTTAATGACTCATGCATTAGAAAGAGAGCAAGGACTGGGAATGCTTGGAGCGAGAAAAGGGAAGAGAAAATTTTATAATATTATAATATAAAAACATACAATAAATAATATCTCAGAAGTAATGATCTCCTTCTTAATGGTGACATGCTGCTGCCTTCCTCCATGTTACTATATGTCAGACGGAAAGACATTGTAACTCAGTCTATTACATTCTTATTTATGGTTTATTACATGTTTTATTCTTGCCCTGAAATGATTAATTTTTGTAGGTGCACAGACAACTTAGTGATGCTAGGAAGCTCCTACCTATGGATGAATCTCTCCAGACAGATAGATGTGATTCCCAGTTACATTCAAGAAAACTCATTGGTAAATAATGGGAAGAAAGATGGGTTGCAAACCACAACGACATTGGTCTTGATTGTAAAGTTTCAGGGTGTAAAGGTGGAAATATAAGTTTTGACTTCAGGGAATGAGGTGATCACTGATGACATGAAACAAGTGACAACAAAGCATGACATAAAAACCCAGCACACAGATAATGTTGCCAATATCCCTTCCTAAATACCTTTGCTACATTCACAGTATAAACAGGCAGTTACCAATAATTAGAGTATGAAATGAATGACATTGGTTAAAAAGGCTGCTGAATACACGCACACTGCTTTATATGAATGTTATGAACAGATGCAGAATATTGTCTTTGTTTCCTCTATTTCATGGAGTAATTTGAGGAGTACTAATGATAACTCTTCTTTGAAATTCTGTACTAAATCAAACAGGCCCTGGGCAATTTTTTCAGAGTATTTTCTTTCTTTCTTTTTTAAATTATGATTTTGCTTGCTTTCTTTCTCTTTCTTTCTTAATTTCTTTTATTCTTTCTTTCTATCTTTTGCATTCTTTCTTTCTTTTGTTCTTTGTTTTTTTTT
>JAPYYD010002437.1:0-15930 GCA_028551405.1 Uromys caudimaculatus | reverse complement strand
CTGTGGCCTCAAGCTCTTCATGTTTCATCTGTGGAAAATATTAAATCACAAATATACACCACTTTTACTTTTAGTCTATGTAGTTTTATGTATGCTTTCTGAGAGTAGACACTTTACATTTTTTCAGTGGTGGTGCAGGCCTTTAATCCCAGCACTTGGGAGGCAGAGGCAGGTGGATTTCTGAGTTGGAGGCCAGCCTGGTCTACAGAGTGAGTTCCAGGACAGCAAGGGCTATACAGAGAAACCCTGTCTCGAAAAACCAAAAAAAAAAAAATTTTTCTTTGAAATAACTGACCATATATAATTTGGTTTTTAAGCTTCTGAAATATATTTTATTATGGATTTACATAAGAAATATATATTCTTTTATATTGTATTATTTGTTTGTACTTCCAAATTCTGTAAATATCTTCTATAGTTTTGAAGTGGTGATTCCAATGTGTTTTCTAGGTTTGTGTACTGTGCAACTTTACAATTTTAATACTAAATATTAAAATTATGCTATCAAATGTCATAAAATATTACTTATTTCAAGACTGAATTTTCTTCACATTGTAAATTAAGGAAATCAGCAGGCATCAATTGTGTTTAGACTTTACTTTGGGGAATAAGTTTCTGAATTGTCTTAAATCATTTATTTTCATTCTCCTATCATCAGATGTTTTCCAGTCAGTTACCAGTGTGTGTGTGTGTGTGTGTGTGTGTGTGTGCGCGTGCGTGTGTGTACATATATGTATTCATCCTTATCTTTTATTTTCTTAACTTTTAATAATTATGTAAATTTTTAATTTTCACTATAATTACTGTTGACACATAGAATATTGTTAGTGCCTATTTCATATGAAGAGTCCCCACAAAACAAGCAATTATTTGTAGGTGAAGTTATGACCCACACCATTTGCACATCAAACACATTGTATATATTTGTCTGTGGCCATGCTTATATAATGTTTGGGAGCACAGCTATTGATGTAATTTATTTATTAGTAATATCTCACAAATTTTTTAGTATGAACGACCTTGTGTTCCTATTATGTTGTGAATAATAGGAAATGAAAATAAGTTGCTCACTATGAGAAGGAGAGATATCATCACTGTTTGTTCACACTTATACATCTGGACAATGGTAAAAGAACATATATTTCAAAACACATTAAACATTAATTTAATTTGGTTTAGAAAATATTCTAGAAAAGTAGTAAATTATTTAAAATTTCTAAAAATCCTGGAATTATAATTTTAATTAGAAAGTCATGGTACTTATTTTAAAAAATGTTGCAATGTGTTCTCCCAGTGGTGACAGTAGAGAATGACAGAGGCTAGGAGACTGGGAGTCATGTGGAAATGAAGCTGGGATGACAATGGAAATTAAACAGTGGTTGGCTTAGAAAAAAATCTCCATTTCAATTAGACAGCAGAGACTTAAATTCATATTGTGTTACTGTCAAAAACATCTGAAAATGTTTTCTGTTAACATAGTCACTATAAGAAAATTATGCTTAGTTGTGAGGAAAATTTACCCTGATGGAGTGCTACTCAAGGCATCAAATCTGACTTTTGTGACTCTATAGCCCATAGAGTTTTAATTTATCAGAAAAAAGCAAATAAGTATGTGAAAAACAAAAAATAGGTGTCCTCATAGGAAATCTAATAAATGGGTTGCTAGGATATCTACAATTTAATAAGTAGTAATGCTACTGAGAAATAGTGTCCAGTTCAGATCATGCTGTTTCTATACTGCTGTTAAGCAGCAAAACCATTCCACACTTAGAGATTCATTCAAATATAAGGAAAAATTTATACAGGAAAACTAAGGAAGCCTTTTAATGCAAGCCAGATAGGATGTAAGTTAATTAATAATATCCTTCCTATAAATTCTTTAACAGTTATATAAAATTGAACTATGTGGACATCCTATCTCTAGACTTGATATATGTAAAATGTTTGAATATCTCCTAAATAAATCATTTCTTTAATATATTGTAAGAGCTAAATAAAAGCATTGGTGATGATGATAATAATCTTTACTACATTGAATTACTTTACAATTGAGCACCTTCTATTTCTTCCATGTGATTACTTAATCATTACATCCAGAAATATATAAAGTTTACCTTAATTAGTGCTTGAAATTTAAGCATTAAAGAGTTATCTAATTCTTTGTTGTTGAAATAAGTTTTCTGATATTAATATGGTATATACTAGTACAAATAAACTTGTATTTGACAAAATCATTTCACACTTATCTATTTGATTTATGATCATTATATTACTTACCATTATTGCTTGCACCAAAAATAAGAAAAATACACATTTCAGCTTATGTAGTTTATTTGAAACAGTTGCTACCTCCCCCTCAAATGTCCCAGCTTATAAACTAACTATATTCCTTAAGTACTATGTGTTGCTACCCTGGGGATCAACTCTTTCCCAAGTAAAATTCTAACTAAGATATTAATTCTGCCTGTCACTCAAAGAGATGTATACAACAACTAAATCTATGCAGACAGGTTATTTTAAGAACTTAATTAATGTGCATAATTTGTTTTGATCAAATTCACACTGTATTTCCTCTTTTCCAATTTTTCCCATCCCTACAACCACTGTTAACATTCAATACCCAATGCTCCTTCTTCTCTCTGATTCAAGTTGGTGTCACATGTATACATGTGGATATGGAAGCCACATAAGAGGTATAAAAAAAAAAAAAAACATTATGTACCACATCCCTGAATAAAATATATTAGCGTTCTATCAAATGCTGATAGCAGCTCAGTCAAATAGGGTTGAGACTTCATGGAGCCCTCCCAGTTCTTACTAATATTTAGGTTGACTTTCCACTTTGTGAGCCTTATGCATGCTGTCCTAGTTGTTATGAGTTCAAGCATGTGGCAGTCCTGTTATGTCCAGAAAATACTGATTTGGTTCAGTTGTCAACCTGTTCTAGCTGTTACAGTCTTTCAGCTCCCTCTTCCACAAGGCTCCCTTAACCTTGAGAAGAGTATGTGTCATACAGATAACTGATTTAGTACCAAGTATTATACATTCTCTTATTTAATGGATGGTGCCATCAATGGGAGTTTGTATTAATTAGCATCTAATACAAAACAAGATGATGGTTGAAAGATGCACCATTCTGATTTTTAGTTTCTACACTTTTGCAATCATTAAGTACAGTGACACTTGAAAATATCAACATATTATAACTTCACATGATTTATGAATTAAGTGGGATATGCATTAAAATCGTGACAAATTGGCAGTGCATTCACATGAAAAGAAATTTTTCCTTTATCATTAAATAAAAAATGAGATATCAGAGTCTAGGATTGTTCAGACAGATATATGATCTTCAACCAGACTTTTTCTTCTTCATGTTTTGTGATCCAGTCAAGGCTTTATATTCCCCACATTACAAAGGTAAGGAAGACTAATTAATGGTAATTAGCAGTGTCAATTATTTATTTTAAATGTACAAACATTACAAAGCATGCAGAATATCTATATATAATTTCTTCTGGAGAATTTAGCCTCAATGCTATTGTAGGAAGACAGTTTCTAGAAAGAACAATTTCTTGTTCAATCCTCAGAAGACCAGAAAATACAATTTTCTGCTGTTAACATCACTCTGTTTTTCAAATTTAAAGTTCTAAAAACTGTCTATACCATATATATAATCAATGATCAAATCACGTCAACTAGAATGATAGTTTTACACTCTATAATTATTATGAATTACAGAATGTATATGCATAATATTTGTGTAGATGTAACCATATAGAACAGAGCTGAGTTACACAAACTATTAGGATGCTTGGTGTAGGCTAAAGAATATTTTACATAAGTAAAGTATTAAGTTGTAGATACAGAGACAAATAAATAGCTATTCTATATACACATTGAACATTATCAATATGAAAAAGTTACATATTTCTCCAATTTTGAGTTCTATCATTAGTCACTTATTTTCCCTTAGGTATAGCTATAATATATATTAATATAATATATATTTTAAAATTATACTAATTGGAGTTATACAGATGTTAGTGTTTAACAATGAGAGTCATATTTTATATGATTTTCACAAGTATATCATTTTATTTTCAGGTTGTTCTGTAACCACTAAGTTTAATTCAGTCTGCATATACATACGGGATCATAAACTGAACAGGCATAACTTAGGGATGACATCAACAGTGTAGAAAAAGACAAAGTTGTTACTTTGATATCTAGTAAGAGATAGATGAAAATGTACACTTATGCTGATTGAGGTTCCATTTCCTCATAAAAATCAGTTCAAAACTGAATAATTTTAGTGTCCCTAGTCAGGGTTAAAATTAAGAAAGCACTATATGGAGATGCAACCTAATTCTTTGGACTTTAGTAAATCTTGAAATTACTCTTAAAATTGAGTTCATATTTAAATTCATAGAAATCATGTTTATAAAAATGAGGGAGCAGAGGAATCAATATTTGAATCGGAGTATTATAAAGGAGCAAGAACATCAAGAGAAACGTACAATAATGTAATCTAGGGTTACAGTAGAAAGAATAAAAATGTGTAAAAAAAATATTGAGGCTACTTTTAGTTCTCTGTGATACCACAAAGTCATTGCAATCTAATTAGGGGAAATGATGTAAATCTCAGCTTACCCTTTAGTATTATTTTGCAATTGTATCTCAGGCTATCAGAATTATTTATATTACTAAACTCAAATAGGAATGAGTCAATTTAGATTTTGTACAGAATTTTTTATTAGGGTCCAGAAATACTCATTGATAATTCATTCATTACTTATTGTCTTATTCGATAATTACTTATTATTCTATTTCTCTTGGTAATTATTGCTATATACACTTCAGAATCATAGAAGGTAGTCAGAAAATAGTATGAAGACTTTGTTAAATGATTATCTATAAACATTAAGATATGTACATTGAATATAAATTCTACCAAATTCTACCAATATATTTAAAAGACAATGGAAATTATTAAAAAAATTCTTAAAAATAAATATGATTTTCAAGGACGGTTCATTGAAGGTGGTTCATCTTTCCTAACACAGTCTAAACAGATTAAACTGCAGAAAAATATTTGAATTATTATGAAATAAAAATGATTGCCTTTTTAATATGGGGATAAATATTTCACAATAAGCGAGTTATCAGTAGATTAGGAAAATAATAAACTTCTATGCCTACATATGGTCTTAATATGAAGTACTAACTTTCTCAGTGCAGCAATCACCTCCTTGTTCCTAAGGCTGTATATTAGAGGATTTAACATAGGAATCACAATTGCATAGAACAGAGAGAACAGTTTGTCAGTTCCAGGAGAATGCATAGACTTTGTTCTCAAATAGGTAACTGTAGCAGATCCAAAAAACAACAGTACCACCAGCAGGTGTGAAGAACATGTGGAGAAGGCTTTTGCCCGGCCTTTGGCTGATGGCAACTTCATGACGGTGGCAATGATTTTACTGTAGGAGGTAAGCACCAGTATAAAGGGGAGAGCAACCACCACTGAAACAACCACATAGACAGACAGTTCATGTACTGGACTGTCCCCACAAGTCAGCTTGAGAATTGGTGGTACAAAAATTCATAGAGAATATCTGATATGTTTGTACTATCTGGACTGGGATACCACCAAGCCAGGAGACTAGTGCCAGCTGAGTGCACTTTGTTGGGTTCATGACCAGAGGATAGTGCAGAGGGTTACAGATGGCCACATAGCGGTCATAGGACATCACAGCCAGCAGCAAACATTCAGTCGTTCCAAAAACAAGGAAGAAGCACAGCTGTGTGGCACAGGACATCAATGAAATTCTTCTGTCCTGTTTCTCAGTGTTGAAAAGAATCTTTGGGACAGTAACTGAAACATAACATATTTCCAGAAAGGAAAAGTTTGCCAGAAAAAAATACATGGGTTTCTGTAATGCAGGGTCCATACTGGTTGTTAGTATTATGAGGAAATTTCCAATCAGGATAATTATATAAACTACCAAAAATGCTGCAAATAGAAAGCCTTGGAGGTTGGACAGGTCAGAAAATCCTATGAGCACAAATTGTATCACTGTGGAAACATTGTCCATGGCCTCGAGTGCTTCATGTTTCATCTGTGGAAAACATTAAATCACAAAAATACACCACTTCTGCTTTTAGTCTTTCTAGTTTTATGTATGCCTTTCTGAAAGCACACATTTTAGTTTTTTTCCTTTTAGTAACGAAGAGTTAAATTTCCATTACTTTAAAACTATAATTAAATATATGTTCATAATTAACAAGTGACCACATAGAATTTGGTCTTCTAAGTTTCTGAGATATATTTTATTATGGATTTACATTGTAAATATACCTTATTTTAAATTGTATAATTCATTTGTCCTTACAAATTTGAACAGCTCTCCTACAGTTTTGTTGTGGTTTCTCCAGGATGTTTTCTAGGCCTGTGTTCTATGGAATGTTGCAATCTGAACACTAAAAGAATAAAATGACTCCATAAAATATCATAAAATATTATTCAGTTCAAAACTGAGTTTTCTTTCCAATGTACATTATATGTATCAGCAAGAATCTTGATTGTCTTAAATAATTTACATTCCATGAATCCTGCTACCGGCAATTATTTTTTTCCTTTCAGTGTTACAAGACTCTCTCTCCCTGCCTGCCTCCCTCCCTCTCTCCCCCTCTCTCTCCCTCTATGTGTGTGTTTGTGTGTGTGTGTGTGTGTGTGTGTGTGTGTGTGTGTGTTTGAGTGTGTGTGCACATACAGATATGTATTCATGCACATTTTATTTTTGATTTTTGATTTCTTAACTGTAAGAATTGATTAAAGGATTTGAATCATCACTATCCTTTAGGGGTAACACAGAATATTGTTTTGCAAAAATAATTCATTAAATTATTAGGTAAAATACTAACATATCAAAATGCCTATTTCATATGAAGTTTCATCCCAAAACAAGCAATTAGTGCAGCTGACGTTCTGACACACAGCATTTGTACATTAAGCACATCATGTGTTTGCATGGATGCATGCTCAGGTAACACCTGGGAGAATGGCTATATATGTAGTCCACCATAAGTAGTGTAGTTTTTGGTATGAACTGTCATGTGTTCGCACTATGTTGTGAATAATAGGAAAATCAAAATATGCAACTTAGTATAAGAAGGAGAGAGACCCCATCATTTTTAATACCTTTAAGTCTGGACAATGAAAAAGGAACATATTTTGACACATTTTAAAAATAAACTTAATTTGGATTGACAATATTTTAGAAAAATAGTAAATTACTTAAAATATTTTTAAAATCCTGTAATTATACTATAACTTAATTATAAAATTATGGTACGTATTTTAAAATATCTGCAGTGTGGTCTCACAGTAGTGACAGTAGAGAATGGCAGAGCCTAGGAGACTTGGAGTCATGTAGAGGTGGAGATGAAGCTAGGATGACAATGGAAATGAAACTGTAGATGGTTTAGATAAAAAAAAAATATTGTCTGCCTCTATTAGACAGCAAAGATTTATATTCTTTTGCTGGTTAAAAACATTTGACAACTCCTCTTTGAACGTAGTCACCATAAAGAAAATATCCATAGTTGTGAAGACAATTTATCCTGATGGATAAATCCTCAAGGAATAAAACCTGACTTTTCTGACCCTAGAGCTCATATAGTTTTAATTTATCAGAAAAAAAAAAAAAACAAACAAAGAAGCATGAGCAAAGCGAAAAGTAGATGCTCTCATAAGAAATCTGATAACTGATCTGCCAAATATCTATAATTTAGTAAGTAGTGATACTATTACAAAATAGCTTAAAGTCCAGATTGTGTTATCTCAATATTTCTGTTTAACAGCACACTTACAATTTCATTCCAATTTAAGGAAAAGACTAATACAGGAAAACAAGAAAGTCAACTAGAATGACAGTTTTTCACTTTGCAAAAGTTATATATTTCTCCAATTTTAGTTCTATCATTTGTGATTGAATCTCCTCTAGTCATAGCCACTAGAATTTAACATTATAGTAATTTGGGTTATACAGATTTTAATGTTTAATGATGGAAGCCATATTTTACACATTTTTTACAACACTTAAATACCTCTTTGGGTTAAGTATAAATTCAAACATTTTGCATGTTCATTTATTATATAGTCCTCTCTGTAACTAATTGTCTCATGGAAATATAATTACATGAATATGTTCCTTGTTGCACAATGTATTTGCAAACATTTCCCAAGCTTTTAAAATAATTATCATCAGAGACAACTATTAAAGTTTGACAGAAATCCAATTAAATAATTTCCTTTCATGGATTATAGCTTACACAACATAGTTTACATATTTTTAAAATTTTATTTTCATGGTTCTAGTCATTAAGATTAAATATCATATTGCCAATTTGTTGTAAAATTGCATATATGCCTGGGGATGTGCATACATTTATTAAATTTCTCGGCTACCATATGTAGGAAAAAATTATCCTTTATTCTAAAGCAGAAATCCAAAACTAAATGTGACTAAATTTTTTAAATGATTTTATTTTATTTTTTCATTTGTCAGCTCTTTTCACCAATTTTATACATTTATGCAATATACTGTGATCATATCATTTACATTATACACCTTTACTCCTTCCACACCTGCTAACAGTTTTCTTTCTACCAATTATTTTAATTTATTTTCATGTTGTTCCTTAACCACTACATTTAATTTGGCTGCTTGTCTGCACATGTGTAGTGGTTCATAAACTGATCAGACACATCTTTGCAATAAAAATACAACTGCAGTAAAAGACACAACCTCATCTGAAACAAATTGTAACTTTGGAAATCTGGTATAAGATAGATGAAAATGTATGGATAAGCTAAATGTTGTTCAGTTTCATCATGAATACCACTTCAAACCTGAATAATTTTAGTATTCCTAGTCAGGGTCAAAATCATGATAGCACATATATGCAGAAAAATCACAGCTCTTTGGACTTCAGTGAATCCTGAAATTACTCATACACTGAGGTTTACATTTAAATTCATAGAAATCTTTTTTGTAAACATGAGGAAAATAAATATACAATTGAATTGTAGTTTTATAGAGAAGGAACAATAACAGATTCTCAGAGTGATTTAGGGTTATAATAATAAAAAAAAACAGTAGGCGCAGAAATATTGAATTTGTTGATAGTGTTGTGTTATACCATAAAGTCATTGCATTCTAATTAGGGGAATGGAATGAAATCTGTTTTCTTCTTAATATTATTTTGGAAATATTCCCATAGGAGAGAAAACAGAATAAATTCACTTAAATAAATAAACTCAAATAGGAACTGAGTCTGTCCAATTTGGATTATTTTCAGAATTTTTAGTAGGGTCCAGAGAGACTCACCGATAATTAACTCATCACTATTAATTTATTAAATAGGCATATATTATTCTGTTTCTACTGGTAGTTATTCCTTTATATACTTCAGAATCATAGAAGACTGTCAGAAAATATAGATCAGATCTGTGGAAATAATAATCTATTAACTTTAAGATGTAGACATCAATTTTTGAATTGTATCCATATATCTAAAACAAAATTTAAATTATTAACATTTTGTTTTTTAAAAAAAATACTACCTTTATCCAAGATGGTTCCAAGATGGTCTTGCCTAATAGGTCTAAACAGAAGAAACTGTACAAGAAAATTTAAGCTTGAGGAAAATGCATTATAAAATGGAAGAGATTGCCTTCTCAATATGGGAATAAAAGATTTCACAATAAGTTAATTAACAGTAGCTAAGGGAAATAATAAAGATCTATGTGTACACATGGACCTATTTTTGGAGTATTAACTTTCTCAGTGCAGCAATCACTTCTTTGTTCCTCAGGCTGTATATTAATGGATTGAACATGGGAGTCACAATGGTATAGAACAGAGATAGCAGTTTGTCAGTTCCCGGAGAATGCATGGACTTTGGTCTCAAATAGGTAACTGTAGCAGATCCATAAAACAACATTACCACCAGCAGGTGCGAAGAACACGTGGAGAAGGCTTTTGCCCGGCCTTTGGCTGATGGCAACCTCAGGATGGTGGTAATGATTTTGCTGTAGGATGTAAGCACAAGTATAAAGGGGAGAGCAGCCACCACCGTAACGACCACATAGACAGACAGTTCATGCACTGAGGTGTCCCCACAAGCCAGCTTGAGAATTGGTGGTATGTCACAGAAGAAGTGGTTGATTTTGTTAGACTTACAAAAGTGCATAGAGAATATCTGGCAGGCTTGCCCTATCTGGACCGGGATGCCTCCAAGCCAGGATCCTGCTGCCAGCTGAGTGCACTTTGTTGGGTTCATGACCAGAGGATAGTGCAGAGGGTTGCAGATGGCCACATAGCGGTCATAGGACATCACAGCCAGCAGCAAACATTCAGTCGTTCCAAAAACAAGGAAGAAGCACAGCTGTGTGGCACAGGACATCAGTGAAATTCTTCTGTCCTGTTTCTCAATGTTGTAAAGAATCTTTGGGACAGTAACTGATACATAACAGATTTCCAGAGAGGAAAAATTTGCCAGAAAAAAATACATGGGTTTCTGTAATGCAGGGTCCATACTTGTTATTAGTATTATAAGGAAATTTCCAATCAAGATAATTATATAAACTACAAAAAACACTGCAAATAGAAAGTTTTGGAGATTGGGCAGATCAGAAAATCCTATGAGCACAAATTGCATCACTGTGGAAACATTGTCCATGGCCTCGAGTGCTTCATGTTTCACCTGTGGAAAACGTTAAATCACAAATATACACCACTTCTGCTTTTAGTCTATCTAGTTTAATGTATGCTTTTCTGAGCGCACATACTTTTGAGTTATTTTTTCTTTATCATAATGAAGTTTAAATTCCATTGCTTTAAAACTATAATTAAATATATTTTCATAATTAATAAATGACCACATAGAATTTGGTTTTTTAAGCTTCTGAGATAAGTTTTATTGTGTATTTACATTGTAATATAACTTAATTTAAATTGAATAGTTTATTTGTACCTTTAAATTCTGAATAGTCTGTCTTAAAATTTTAATGTGGTATCTCCAAGGTATTTTCGAGGCTTGTGTTCTTTGGAACTTTGTAAACTGAACACTAAAAAAGTAAAATGAATCTATAAAATATCATAAAATGTTATTTAGTTCAAATTGAATTTCCCTTCCAATGTAAGGTATATGAACTCTGAGGGCACAATGTCTGTTTACACTTTTGTTGGGGAGTGAATATCTGGATTGTCTTAAATCATTTGCTTTCTCATGAATCCTGCTATCAGCGGACGTATTTTTTTTCATTCAATCTATGTTATCATAGACTCTGTGTGCTTGTATGTGCACAAGTGTATATTCATGCTTATGCTATTTTTTTGTTTTTTATTCCTTAATATTGATTAAAATGTTTTAGTACTCTCGACACTTCATTTGTAACACATTGGATATTGTTTTGCAATAATAATTTATTATATTAGTAGTTAAAATAATAATACATCAAAGTAGTTTTTACATATTAACATTCTCCATCTACCAAGAAAATATTATTTGTAGCAGAACTTCTGACCCACACCATTTGAACATTAAGCATATCTTACATATTTATCTGAGTGAATGGTCACATAAATTTGTGAGCACAAATATGAATGAAATATTTATATCATGTAATATTTTTTGGTATGAGCTACCTTGTGTTCCTATTATTTTATGAATAATAAGAAAATAAAAATAAGCGCTTCACTGTAGGAGTAAGAATGCGCATCATTTGTTAACATTTGCAGGTCCTGACAATTATAAAGGAACACATTTCAAACCATTAAATATAAATTTAAGTTTTGTTGATGATTTTCTGGAAAATATTAAAGTACTTAAAATATTCTTAATATTTTGTAATTATATTATAACTTTAATTAGAAAATTATGGTAAAGATTTAAAAATATCTTCCATGTGTTCTTACAGTAGTGACAGTAGAAAATGCCAAAGGCTTGAAGACTCAAAGTAATACAGAAAGGAGCTAGGCTGACAGTGGGTTTGACTTAGGAAAAAAAGTTCTGTGCTAGAGAGCAGAGACTTCAGAGGACCAAGATATTTATGAACACAGTCACCATAAAGATAGTATACATATTTGCGAGGACAATTTATTCTGATTGAGCTTTACTTGATATAGTAAATCAGACTTTTTGACTCTAAAAAGTCATATGGTTTTAATTTGTTGAATAAAATAAAAAGAAGGAACAAAACAATAAGTAGATGCCTTGTAGGGCATCTGAAACCTGAGCTGCTAGGATATGTATAATTTAATAAGTAGTGATGCTACCAAGGAAGAGTTTTAAGTTCAGATTGTGCTTTCTCTACACTGCTGTTTAGCTGCATAACCATTCCACGCTTACAGACTCATTCCAATTTAAGGAAAAGACTAATATAGGAAAACAAGATGGAAAACAAAGGAAGCCTTTTAATACAAGCAGCATAGGATGTAAGTAGTTAATAATATTCTTCCTCTAACTTCCTTAACAGTTATATAAAATTGAGCTCTTTGGACATCCTTTCTCTAGACTTGACATATGTAAAATATTTGAATATCTCCTGAATAGTTTAATTTCTTAATAGATTTTGAGAGTTAAATAAGATATTGGTAAAGATGATAATAATCTTTTCTACATAGGATTACTTTGTAACTGAATACTTTCTATTTCTTTCATTTATAATTATATCCAGAAATGTATAAAGTAAACCTTATCAGTTCTCAAAATTTAATCACTAACGATTTATCTAATTCTCTGTAATTGAATTATTTTTTTCTGGTATTAAAAATGCTGTATACTCGTACAAATAAATATATTTGACAAAATCTCTTTACACTCACATATTTGATTCTAGGCTCAGTATACTTACCATTATTGTCTGCACCAAAAATGAGAAAGACAAATATACTTTTCAGCTTATGAAGTTTATTTGAAACAGTTCCTATCTGCCTTCTCAAATATCTCAGATTAAACACTTGCTATATTCCTTAAATAGTAGTAGTTGCTACCCTGGGATAAACTCTTTTCCCATGAAACCTTTTAATTGAGATATCAATTCTGTCTGTCATTCAAATAGTCAGATACAACAAGAAAAATAATACCCAGACAGATTATTTTAAGAATTTATTTCATGCACATATCTTGATGAAGTTCACTCTGAATATCCTCTTCTCTAATTTTTACTATTACCCCCACCACTTTTCCACACCCCCCACACCCTCTTCTTCTCTCTGAATCAAGTTAGTGCTACCTGTATATGTATTGGTATAGAGACATATGACTGAGTATAGACAGCCATTTAGGCACCACATCACTGAATAAAATACTTTTCCTCCACTGGCAACAATTAATTACTGATAGCATCTCAGATATATTGGGGGCTTCATGGAGCCCTCCATGTTGCATACTGATAGTTATATTAGTTTGACCCTTTGCAAGTGCATGCAGCTCCAGCTGCTCTGAGTTCTTATAAGCTACAGCCTTGTTATGTCCAGAAAATACTGTTTTTTTTCAGATGTCAATTTCCTCTAGCTATTGAAGTCTTTCTCCTTCCTCTACCACAAAGGTTTCTTACCCTTGAGAAGAATATGTGTGATATATGCAACTCATTTAGTGCTGAGAACTAAGCATTTTCTTATTTAATGTATGTTGCCATCAACAGGAGTTTATATTAATTAGCACTGAGTAAAAAAGCAAGTTCCTAAAAGGATGATTGAGAGATGCATCAATCTCTCTGATTTTTAGGATCTACACTTTTGCAATCATTATGTAATATGACACTGGGAAATATCCATATCTTATGACTTTATATGATTTATGAATTAAGTGGGATATACTTAAAAATGGTGACAAATCAGCAGTGCATTAGTATAAAATGAATTTTATCTTTTATCATTGAAAATAAGGTATCAGAGTCTAGGATTGTTTAGGTGGGTATGTGATCTGCAACCCAACTTTTCCTTTTCCATGTCTTGTTGTCCAGTCAGGATTATTTAGTCCACACATTATAAAGGTGACAAAGATTAATTGCAGGTAATAAGAAGTACCAATTATTCCTTTTTATGTGTGAACTGTAAAAAGCATGCAGAGTATCTATAGACAATTTCTTCTGTAGAATGTAGTCCCAAAATCATAGCAGAGTTTCTAGAAAGAGAAATTTCTTGTTCAGTCCCCAGAAGACCAGAGAAGATTTTCTTCTGTTAGCTTCACTCTGTTTTTCAAATTTAAAGGTCCAAAAAATGACAGTATCTCATTCATAACAAATGATCAGGTCATGTCAACCAGAATTATATATTTTCACTTTACAATGATGATGAATTAAAGAATGCATATGCATAACCCCTATGTAGAAATAACCATATAAAACACAGTTGAAAAACACAATGGATTAAGATGCTTGATGCTGGATAAGGTATATTTTATGTAAGTAAATACTAAATGGTAGATACAGAGACAAATACCAATTCTATATACACATTGAAAATTATCAATATACAAAAGTTATATATTTCTACAATTTTAAGTTCTATCACATGTGACTTATTCTCTCCTAGGTATAGACACTAAAATATGTCTTAAACGTTATACTAATTGGGGCTATACAATGTTTAACAATGGGAGTCATATTTTATATATTTTTATGATCATTGTAAATCTCTTTGAGTAAAGTATAAATTCAAATATTTTATTTTCATTTATTATGTAGTCCCATCTGTATCTAAATTTTGGGGAAAAATATTATTATATGAACATTCCATTTGTTAGATTATAAATTTCCAAACTTTTCCCAGTCTTTTAAAAATATTATCATCAGAATCTATTATCTAGGATTTGCAACATTCCAGTTAAATAATTTCCTTTCATGTATTGATTTTACCTTAGATAACACAGCTTACATATTTTTACCAATTTCTTTTCATGACTAGATGTTAAGCTTTAATATTTAAGTATATTGACGATTTGCTGTAAAACTGTATGCATGACTGGATTTTGTACATTTGTTTATTCAATTTTTGTATTGACATATGAATTAAAAAGCATTTTCCCTTTATTATAAAGCAGAAATATAAAAATAAGTATGACTTTAAAATTTTTTAAATGAGTGTTTTATTGTTTAAGTTTATCATTTCTTTTTTTTTGTCTTGGTGATTTTTATTTTTTTTTATTTTTGATACTTTATTTACATTTCCAATGTTTCCCCTTTTCTGGGTCTCCTCTTTGGAAGCCCCCCATCCCCTCCCCATCCCAACCTCTATGAGGGAATTCCACCTCCCAGCCACGCGCCCACTCATCCCCATATTCCCACCTTGACATTCCCCTTTACTGGGGCCTCTAATACCCTCAGGCCCAAGGGCCTCTGCTCTCTCCCTGATGGCCATCGAGGTCGTCCTTTGCCACATATGTGGTCCGAACCATGGGTCCATAGATGTGTATTCTTTGGTCATTGGTCCAAACTTCGGGATGACTGGGGGGTAGGGGGTCAGGCCCAATGATGCTATTGCTCCCTGCATGGGGTTGGAAACTCCCTCAGCTCCTTCAGACCTTTCTCCAACTCCTCCATCTGGGACCTCACTCTCAGTCCAGCGGTTACTGTTAAGTGAAACTTGGGCGTTCTGAACTTTTGGGCTAATATCCGCTTATCAGTGAGTACATACCCTGCTCGTTCTTTTGGACTGAGTTACCTCGCTCAGGATGATATTTTCAAGTTCCATCCATTTTCATGCAAATTTCATTAAGTCATTGTTTTTAATAGCTGAGTAGTACTCCATTGTGTAAATGTACCACATTTTCTGTATCCATTCTTCTGATGAGGGACATCTGGGTTGTTTCCAGCTTCTGGCTATTATAAATATGGCTGCTATGAACATAGTGGAGCAT
>JAPYYD010002435.1:0-15962 GCA_028551405.1 Uromys caudimaculatus | reverse complement strand
GACTGAGAGAGAAGTCCCAGATGGAGGAGTTGGAGGAAGGTCTGAAGGAGCTGAGGGAATTTGCAGCCCCATGGAGGGAGCAAGAGAGTCAATGGGCCTGACCTCCCCCCCCTCCCCCGGTCCTCCTGGAGTTCGGACCACCAACCAAAGAATACACATTGATGGACTTATGGTTTGGACCACATATGTGGCAGAGGATTACCTCGATGTCCATCAGGGAGAGACGAAAGGCCCTTGGGCCTGAGGATGTTAGAGGCCTCAGTAAAGGGGAATATCAAGGCGGGAAAATGGGGATGGGTGGCAGGGGGGGGTGGGGGGGAGGTGGAATTCCCTCCTAGAGGCGGGTTGGGGAGGGGATGGGGGGTATACAAAGAGGAGACTCAGAAAAGGGGAAACATTGGAAATGTATATAAAGTATCAAAAATAAAAAAGGAGGAAAGAAAAAAAAAGAATTGTGTTGGAAGTTTGATGGCAATTTCATTTAATCTGTAAATTGCTTTTGGTAAGAGAGCCATTTTCACTATGTTAATCCTACCTACCCATAAACATGGAAGAGAGATCTTCCCATCTTCTGATATCTTCTTCAATTTCTTTCTTTAGAGACTTGTCATATAAGTCTTTCTCTTGCTTGGTTAGAGTTATACAAAGATGTTTTATATTATTTGTGGCTATTGTAAAGTGTGTTGTTTCCTTAACTTTTTTCTTAGTGTGTTTATCATTTGGATAAAGGAGAGCTACTGATTTCTTTGAGTTAATTTTGCATCCAGCCACTTTGCTGAAGGTGTTTATCAGTTGGGGTCACTTACGTATACTATCATATCATTTCTGAATAGCAATACTTTAACTTCTTCCTTTCCAATTTGTATCCCCTTGACCTCCTTTTATTGTCTAATTGTTCTAGCTAGAGCAAGTACAATCAATATTGAAGAGACAAGGAAAGAGTGGGTAGCCTTGTCTTGTCCCTGATTTTAGTGTAGTTGCTTTAAGTTTCTGCCCATTTAATTTGATATTGGCTATTGGCTTGCTATATATTGCCTTTATTGTGTTATGAATGTGCCTTGTATTCCTGCTCTCTCCAAAAGTCTTTTAACATAAGGGGTACTGGATTTTGTCAAAGTTCTTTTCATCATCTAATGAGATGATCATGTTTGTTTTTGTTGTTGTTGCTGCTGTTGTTTTAAATTTCAGTTTGCTTATATGGTAGATTGATGGATTTTTGTTAAGTGCACCACACTTACACCAGTGGGATGAAGGCCACGTGATCATGGTGGGTGTCTGTCTTAGTCAGGGTTTCTATTCCTGCACAGACATCATGACCAAGATGCAAGTTGGGGAGGAAAGGGTTATTGAGCTTACACTTCCATGCTGCTGTTCATCACGAAAGAAAGTTAGGACTGGGACTCAAGCAGGTCAGGAAGCAGGAGCTGATGAAGAAGCCATGGAGGGGTGTTCCTTACTGGCTTGCTTGCTTCTCCTGGCTTGCTAAGCCTGCTTTCTTATGGAGCCCAAGATGGTACCACCCACAAGGGGCCCTCCCCCCTTGATCACTAATTGAGAAAATGCCTTTCAGCTGGATCTCATGGAGGCATTTTCTCAACTGAAACTCCTTTCTCTGTGATAACTCCAGCTTGTGTCAAGTTGACACAAAACCAGTCAGTACAGTTGACCCCTTATCAACTTGACACACAAATACATCACTATCAAGCCTCGACCCTTACTTTCTTATTCATCCCCAAGATCTAAATAACATTAAAAGTCCCACAGTCTTTGCAAATTCTTACATATCAAAATTTTAATCCCTTAAAAAATATCCAATCTCTTAGAATTCAAAGTCTTTTTACCATCAGAAGTCTCTTAAGTGTGTGCTCCACTAAAATACCTTCTTCCTTCAGGAGGGAAAATATATCAGGGCACAGTCACAATCAAAAGCAAAATCAAACTCCAACCATCCAATGTCTGGGATCCACTCACAATCTTCTGGATTCCTCCAAGTGCTTGAGTCACTTCTCCAGCTCTGCACTTTGTAGAACACACCGTGTCTTCTAGGCTCCAGATGCCTGTACTCCACTGCTGCTGCTGTTCTTGGTGGTCATCTCATGGTACTGGCATCTCCAAAACACTGCTGTCTTCCACTGTAAACTAGGCTTTACTAACAGCCTCTCATAGGCTCTCTTCATGGTGCCAAGCCTCACCTCCTTTGCATGACCCCTTCAGTCCTGGGCAATCCATTGCAACTGAGGGTGCACCTTCACCAATGAATGGCCTTCCATGGCCTCTTGCAGTACCGAGCCTCAACTCCTTTGCATGACTCCTTCAGTCTTGGGCAGTCAATTGCAACTGAGGCTGCACCTTCACCGATGGCCTTCCCCAGTCTCTCACAGTGCCCAGGCCTCAGCTGCTCTTCATGACTCCTTCATGCCTTCAAAACCAGTACCACCTGGGTGACTCTTACACATTACCAAGTCCAGCCACAGCACAAGGTACAACCCTGGCTATCTCTTGAACACAGCCTCTGTGCTCTCAGAAAACACTTCTCAGAAGATTTCACTTCAGTGATGCTGGTCTCTTCACAATCACCACCAATTACCCAACTCCAGCTAACCAGCATCATTAGTCCCAGTAATGAAATGGTTTTGCTTTAGTAGTTCTGGTATCTTGTTAATCACAGGTGATCCTTCAGCCCCAGCTAACCAAAACCACAGAATCTTCAGAGTCAAACTAGCAATGGCCCTGATAAGAGTCTTTAATCTTCCCTCTGAAATTTCACAAGCCAGGCCTCCATCTATTGCACTGTTCTCAACATTATCTTCCAAGCTCCTACACAATATCCCACAAAGCTCTTACCACTGAATGGATCTTCTAGCCCAAAGTTCCAAAGTACTTCCCCCCAAAACATGGTTAGGTTGTCACAGGAATACCCCACTATGCTAGTACCAATTTGTCTTAGTCAGTGTTTCTATTCCTGCACAAATATCATGACCAAGATGCAAGTTGGGGAGGAAAGGGGTTTATTGAGCTTACACTTCCATGCTGCTGTTCATCACCAGAGGAAGTCAGGACTGGAACTCAAGCAGATCAGGAAGCAGGAGCTGATGCAGAGGCCATGGAAGGATGTAACTTACTGGCTTGCTTGCTTCTACTGACTTGCTCAGCCTGCTTTCTTATAGAGCACAAGACTACCATCCCACAGATGGTACCACTCACAAGGGGCCCTTCCCCCTGATCACTAATTGAGAAAATGTCTTACAGCTGGATCTCATGGAGGCATTTTCTCAACTGAAACTCCTTTCTCTGTGATAACTTCAGCTTGTGTCAAGTTGACACAAAACCAGCCAGTACAGTGTCTTTGATGTATTCTTAGATTCAGTTTGTATTTTATTGAGTATTTTGCATCACTGTTTATAAGGGAAATTGTTCTCAAACTTTTTCTGAAATACTCTTTCTTCATTTAGGGTTTGTGTAGTTTAGGTATCAGGATGACTGTGGCTTCATGGAATGAGTTTGTCAATGATTTTTCTGTTTCTTTTCTTTTTAAAAAATTGAGGAGTATTATTATTAGCTCTTCTTTAAAAGTCTGGTAGAATTCTGTGTTAAAACTATCTGGCCCTGGGTTTTATTTATTTATTTATTTATTTATTTATTTATTTATTTGGTGGGGAGAGACTTTTAATGACTGCTTCTATTTCCTTAGTTGTTTTGGATCATTTAATTTATCTTATATTGATTTAACTTTGGTAGGTGGTATCTTTCTAGATAATCATCCATTTAATTTAGATTTTCCAATTTTGTGGAGTATGGGCCTTTGAAGTAAGACCTAATGATTCTTTGACTTTTCTCAGTGTCTGTTATTGTCTCCCTTTTCATTTATGATCTTATTAATTTGGTTATTGTCTCTCTGCCTTTTAGTTTGTTTGACTAAGGGTTTGTCTATCTTGTTGATTTTCTCAAAGAACCAGTTCTTGGTTTTGTTGATTCTTTGTATTGTCATGTTTGTTTCTAACTGATTGATTTTAGCCCCGAGCGTGACTATTTCCTGCCATCAACTCCTCTTGGGTATGTTTGCTTCTTTTTTTCTAGAGCTTTCAGGTGTTATTTTAAATTGTTAGTATGAGAACTCTTCAGTTTCTTTATGAAAGGACTGGGAGCTATGAATATTCCTCTTAGCACTGCTTTAATTATGTCCCATAAGTTTAGGTATGCTGGGCCTTCATTTTCATTGAATTCTAGAATGTCTTTAATTTCTTTCCTTATTTCTTCCCTGACTCAGTGATCACTGAGTAGAGAATTGTTCAATTTCCATGAGTATGTAGGCTTTCTGTTTCTGTTGTTGAAGTACAGCTTTAATCCATGGTGGTCTGATAGTATACAAGGGGTTATTTCAATTATCTGTTGAGGCTTGCTTTGTGATTGAGTATATAGTCAATTTTGGAGAAGGTTCCATGGGGTGCTGAGAAGAAGGTATATGCTTTTGTATTTGAGTAAAATGTTCTGTAGATATCTGTTAGGTCCACTTGACTCATAACCTCCAATAGTTTCATTATTTCTGTTTAACTTCTTTCTCAACAACTTGTCCAGAGGTTAGAGTGGGGTGTTGAGGTTCCCCACTATTAATGTGTGGTTTTCAATGTGTGATTTAAGTTTTAGTGATGTAACATTTAGTGTTTTGATTGTTATATGGAAGATTTTTTTTGGTTGGTGTTCTGTAAGCTTCTTGCTCTTTTATAAGCATTTCTTTCTTTAGGTTAGGGAATTTTCTTCTATGATTTTGTTGAAGATGTTTCTTTGAGTTGGGAATCCTCCTCCTCCTCCTCCTCCTCCTCCTCCTCCTCCTCCTCCTCCTCCTCCTCCTCCTCCTCTGTGGGGCAGTGATGTGTGACAGGCAATCTGGCACCTGGTTGAGCACAGGCATAAAATCTGGGAGACCTGCCGGGCAGTGGTGGCGCACGCCTTTAATCCTAGCACTTGGGAGGCAGAGGCAGGTAGACTTCTGAGTTCGAGGCCAGCCTGGTCTACAGAGTGAGTTCCAGGACAGCCCGGGCTACACAGAGAAACCCTGTCTCAAAAAACCAAAAAAAAAAAAAA
The DNA here is from genome assembly GCA_028551405.1 of Uromys caudimaculatus. Classification (NCBI taxonomy): domain Eukaryota; kingdom Metazoa; phylum Chordata; class Mammalia; order Rodentia; family Muridae; genus Uromys; species Uromys caudimaculatus. The sequence goes on along the minus strand of JAPYYD010002435.1, from coordinate 10,880 downwards.
AATCTGGGAGACCTCATGGAATAGTCCACAAGGGACAAGAAAACTTTATGCCAATGCTCCCAGGAGGCTTTTGGCTCCAGTCAAGGTCATGTACCACCCCCCTTCAGGTAGAGGCATGACCACACATCGCCAAGCCATCCCCATGTTAATGAGACACCTAGAGACCTAGCCACGCCCCTTCTCAGTTACTCTATCTGCCTCGCATCTCCCAGAGGCCAGGGGGTACCATTCCATCCACGCCATTCCACACAATGACAATAAATGTCCTAGAATTATGGACTGTCTTTTCGTCTGGACCTGCTATGGGAATTGAGGGATCTGGCCCTGGATTAAGGAGCTGCATCTTATCTCTCACTGAAGACTTCCCAGCACTCCCAGACGGTACCCATTCACCCAAGCCTAAGCAGCTAGCCAGGTGCCCCAAGCCGCTGAAACCTGTGCTCTAGCTAGCCCGTCTGCTGCACCCTGCAGCGACTGTGGTGCCCTGGGCTAGAGAGCCCACGGAGATGGCTGCCACACGTTCCCTGAGAATGGCCCCCTCTTCCACCCATGGGCAGGGCCCAAAAAGGTTTCCTACAGCCCCCACCTGCCTGTCAGACTGTGTGGGAAGATGTGCGGCCACTTCCTGCATGTCTGCTGTCCCACCCAGAGCCGCAGCACCTGGGACAGACACTTGGGGCTTCATTCCACCACGCCAGGCATGTTCCCACTCTCCTCCTCCTCCTCCTCCTCCTCCTCCTCCTCCTCCTCCTCCTCCTCCTCCTCTTCTTTTCTTCTATTCCTATTATTCTTAGCTTTGATCTGTTCATACTAGCCAAAATTACCTGGATGTTTTGTGTTAGAAACTCTTTGGCTTTAGCATTTTCTTTGACCAATGTATCAATTTCTTCTATGGTATACTCTACACCAAGATTTTCTTTTCTGACTCTTGTATTCTGTTAGTAATTTTTATGTCTGTAGTTTCTGTTTCTAGCTTTTCCATCTCCAGGGTTGCCTGAGATTGTGTTTTCTTTATTGCTTCTAATTCCATTTTTAGGTCTTAGACAGTTTTATTCATTTCTTTCACCTGTTTGATTATATTTTCCTGCATTTCTTTATATTTATTCACTTCCTATTTAAGAGTGTCTACCTGTTTGATTGTATATTCCTGTATTTTCGGGGGGGGGGGTGGTGAGACAGGGTTTCTCTGTGTAACCCTGGCTGTCCTGGAACTCACTCTGTAGACCAGGCTAGCCTCGAACTCAGAAATCCACCTGCCTCTGCCTCCCAAGTGCTGGGATTAAAGGCGTGCACCACCACTGCCCGGCTTTTCCTGTATTTTTTAAGGGATTTATTTGTTTCCTCTTTGAAGGTCTCTATCATCTTTTTAAGATTAGGTTTAAGGTCATTTTTTTGCAATTCAGGTGTGTTACAATATTCAGGTCTTGCTATAGTAGGGTAACTGGGTTCTGGTGGTGACATATTGCCCTGGATTTTGTTGATTGTGTTCTTATGCTGACCTTTAGTCATCTGTTTGTCCCCAGTGTTGGTAGGCCTGGTGGTTCTTGCTGGGAATAGGCTTCTGGGACTGCCGGTAGAGCTTATTGTCACTGGTGGTAGCAGGCCTCTCAGGGATTCAGGCAGAGCTGGTAGACCCTGATAGCTTCAGGCTGCTATAGTTCCAGACTGGGGACAGGCCTCCAGGAAAGCAGGTGGAGCAGGTGTTCCACTTTGGTTGCTGGCCTCTGTCCTGGGCAGCAGCAGACCTCCAGGATATAGGTGGAATTGTGGGCCTGGAAATGGAGTGCAAAAGGTGCAGAGCAAAGCTTTTCCCTGCTGTGTTTGCCCAGAGGAGCCATCATGTAGGGAACTAGGGGTAGGGGTCTCACCTGGTAATCCCTGATGGATGTTCCTATCTGGGGTTGTGGTTACAGGTATGGAACAGGAAGATGGAACACAAAGGTGTCATAACAGACCTCAAGGCTGTTTGGCTTGCTGGGGACCCAGCAGGCCGGAGTTTGGAGTTTGGGGAACTTACCTGGTTGGCCCTGATAGCAGCAGGTCTCCAAGGATGCTAGAGGAGGCTCCAAAGACCTGGCCAGAGAAATGTGATTTTTAAATTTCTGTTGAGAAATCCACCATTATTTTTATGGGCCTGACTTTATATGTGATTTTGTGCTATTGCCAATATACTTTCTTTGTTCTGTATATTTAATTGTTAATTATATGATGAGCTGGAGTTCATTTCTGATCATGTCTGTTAGTTTTTCTAAAAGCTGACTGTATTAGGGTTCTTTAGAGAACTGATATAATTCTCCCTTATTCTTATAGTACAAGTGTTTTCCTCTGTCAGCGGGGCTGAGATGTTCCTAGGGTCTGCTAGGTTGGAAGTCTAGGCACACAGCTGGAACCCAGTACTCTCCAAATTTACTTTTCACCAGCCCTATTTTTTTCCCTATGAAATTTCCAATGCTATTCCTGCATGTTTGATCTGGTTATGTTTTTGTCAATTGGATATGAGCTAGAACCATTTGAGAAGAAGAGATATCATTTGAAAACATGCCCCAATCAGATTATTTTGTAGACTACCTGATATGTTTATAAAAAGATAAAGAGAGAGGGGGTATGTTCTATGGAGGTGTGGTGAAGTATGGGGGAAGGGGTGTCCCAGCGGGCCCATGCCAACGCATCCCTTCCCCCTGAGGGACTAGCCACATGGCGGCATAGTATAGAATAGAGTTTATTCAGGGTGTGGGGAGGAGAGTTAAGAGAGTAGTAGAGGCAGAGAAAGGCAGAGAGAGAGAAGTAGAGGAGAAGAAGAGTAGAGGAGTAGAGGCCAGCCATGAGCACATGGAGAGAGAAGGGGGAAGGGAATGGGGAGAGAGGGGTCAAGGGGCGAAGGGACAGAGCAGGAACAAGAAGGCAAGAGAGCAAGAGAGGGAGGAGGGGGGCGAGCATCCCCTTTTATAGTGGGTCAGGCCTACCTGGCTATTGCCAAGTAATGTGGGGCAGGGCATACTTGGCTGTTGCCAGGTAGCTGTGGGGTAGAGTTTAGACAGAATGCTAACACTACCTGATGATTGATTTAGAATGGTTCAGTCTCCTCTGTATAGTGCCATATCTGAGCAGGTAGGTCTATTAAGAAATCAGGATGGGTAAGCCTGAAGGAGCAAGCCACTAAATACTGTTCCTCTCTGGCCTCTGCTCCAGGTTCTGCTTTCAGGTTTTCACTTGTGTTCCGGCCCTGAAATTCCTTATTGATGAACTGGTAACTTGAAGTATGTCATTCCTAGGTCTCTTAGATTTTTAAGTTCCTATTGATAAATCCATCATTATTTTGATGGGTCTTACATTATATTTAAATCAAATAAACTCTTTCCTTCACAAGTTGCTTTTGATCATAGTGTTTTTTTTTTACAGCAATAGAAAGCCAGATAAGGCAATGTTTGTTCACCCAGGGATAACACTGATCTGCAGATTGGTAGGGTATCTTGTGTAGCCATTCGCCTAGCAGTGGCAGGTTCTGTGGCCATTTTGGGTTCCCGTAGGACTAGGTGATGTGGAAACCTTGAAAGGTGTGGTCTTGTAACCAGAGGACAAAATGTCTGGCAGCAGAAGATAGAATGGGAACTAACCTCATTCAAGTTATCAGGTAGGGCTAGAGACCCTCAGTTGTGCTCCCACACCTGGAGAGTACTCAGATCCGAAATTCTGTGGTTGTACAGTGTTCATCAGGCTTGTGATTCAAGCTGGAGTCCTTTGGGTAGATTAATCCACCCAGAGTAATGGATGAGAACGAAACCTCATGGGTATATGTGCATAGTGCTTCCGGAAGAGATTAACAGGGCTGAAGTCTTGATGAAAGCAGTCTTTCCTGAGGCATCAGCAGTGTTCAAGGCCAGGGAAACGGACATTACTCACAGCACAGGTAGGAAGGCTCATTTGTTCACCTGGGTGAAGGATTGGTCAGGCATGCAGTCCTCTAAGGGGTTATGGGTAGAGTTGAAAGCCCTGCTGTGCTGATTTTACTAGAAGACAGGACAGGTTGAAGCCTCAACAGCACTGTGCTTTTTGAGATAACTGGAGAGAACTAAGGAAAGGTTTTAAAATAGCTGTCCTAAGTATACTGAAAAATCAAAAGAAAACATGTGCAGAGAACAAAAATAAGACAGGACAATAATCAATGAACAAAATAAAAAAATTCAATCCATAAAGAAAATAATTCACCATTATTATTATTTTCAAAGTGAGAATGAACATGATACTTGAAACTAACTCAACTGAAGTAATAGTGTTCAGTTCACTAGAGGTGTTCAGCAGTAGTAGACTTAACCAGGGAGAAAAAGGAATCAGTGCATGAGATTACATTCATGTTGAGATTACGAGTCTGAAGAGGAAAATGATAAAGAAAAGAAAGCACACCAAACCCAAGGATCCCCATCACACAGAGAAGCAAGTCAAGCACATGATACAGGGGTCTGGAAAGGGGAAGGAAAAAAAGGCAGAGAACTTGTTCGAAGACATAATGGCAGAAAAAAATTCAAAATTAAAGACTTGAATATATAAATGCAAACACCTTTATAAACTCTAAATAGGATAGGATAGAATCAAAGTGATACACAATGAGATTCATTGTAAGTTGTAAATTCAAAACAAGTGAATCATTTGAAAGAAACAACAGGAAAGCATTCTATCATCTTAAACACAACCCAAGTATTATCAGGATGGGGTATATCAGTGAAAACCTTTAAGACATTAGAACAATATATTTAAACTATCAAAAAATTCCATATCTGACAACTTTACATTTCAAAAATGAGGAGAAATTAAGGCGTGGTTAGAGTTAATAGACATTTTGTACAATGATGAAGTTTTTCTTTCTACTTGAAATTACAGAAAGCTAGATAGTAACTAAAATGTAGTAAAACGCAACTCTTTAATAAAAAGGTAAATATGAGAAATATAAACAAAATATTATAATTTTTATTTAATATACCACTTTAAAAAGCATTAAAACTATAAATTGAAATAATTATAAATATATATCAATAAGGAACAATGTATGAAGTGTGATGTGTAACAGCACTAACATGAAGTGAGTGACAGAAATGTGCCCATTTACATGTGCTTGGAGTTAGTACCATATTAAAATAGATTAAACTTTAGGCTTTTAGATGTAATCTCCATGGTAACTCCAAAGACAATGTCTTTAAAATATTCAAGAAAAGCATATGAGAAAGGAATAAAAGTGTCATGGCAAAAATAAGCTGAATATTAAAGAATAAATTAAGGAGCAGAAATTGGAGACAAAATGATTTCACACACATGTAAACACATATTCAACAATGTGACAGCAGTATGTCACTTCCTATAAGTAATTGTTTTAAGTATAAATGGATTAATCTTTTAAATCAAAGGTGTAGATGAGCAAAATGAATTTTTCAAGTTCAGCTTAAATTCCTGAACATGAAGAGATTAAAAGTGAATGGATGAGAAAATATATTCCATAGAAGTAGTGGCAAAACAGATCAAGAGTTGATGTCATAATGCAAAATACGATATGTTTTTAGCAAAGATTCATTATAGAAGACAAGTGGTAGTGTTAAATTCATAAGGGAATAAGTCTAAACATAAATGCACTATTTGTTAGACGCTCTCAATATACAAGGAAAACACTGAGCAATTGAAGGAAGCCCTACAATCTTTAATATCTTTAAACAGCATCACCTTCAATGATGCACAGAAAATCAAGAACAAAAATTCATTGAGAACTTAAGAGCAATTGGACCCAAAGTACATATGCAAAGTGATCTTTGCAACTACAATGGAGAACAATGCCTATGAAATATTTTTCAAGGAACACCATATGTTAGGCCATGAAACAAGTTTTAATAAGTGAAAAAGATTAAAATATTACAAAGTATCTCTTCTGATTACAATGGAATGAAGTTATAAATCAAGAATAGAGGGAACATTTGGAAATGCACAAATGAGAAATTGCATAGGGACTAATGAAAATAAAAGCACAGCATGCCAAAATTTATGGGATGTAGCACAGTGCTGAGAGGTATTTATGGTTTTAAATGTTTTTATTTTTAATTAGGAGTGAAGAAAAATCTTAAACAACCTAATATTTTATTTAAGAAACTCCATAGAAAGGAGACTTACTGCCAACCTAGAAGAAGGAACTAATAAAGATAGGGTTAACGAACACATTAACGATTATAGAAAGATAACAGAGAAATTCAATGAAATCAGAAATAGTGCTTTGAAACAATAAACAAAAGAACAAACCTTTATTTAGGTTGTCAAAAAAGCTGGGTGGTGATACTGCACACCTTTAATCACAGGACTCGGATGATTAAAGGCAGGCAGATCTCTAAGTTTGAAGCCAGCCTGGTCTACAGAGGGAGTTCCATGACAGCCAAGGCTACACTGAGAAACCCTGTCTTGAAAAACAAACAAATGAACAGAAAAAACCCAACAACATAAAAGTCCAGATGTGCTGCACAAGCTATTAATCCCAACAATGAGGACAGAGAACCAGGCAGATCTCTGTGAGTTCAAGACCAGCTTGAACTACAAAGCGAGGTCTAGGACAGGTGGGGCTACATACACTGTCTCCAAAAATCAGGTAGGTAGATAGATAGATAGATAGATAGATAGATAGATAGATAGATAGATAAAATAAAAAGTAAAAAAACCAAGGAATAGATCGTGAAGACAAGGCCGGGTGCAATGGTGTGCATCTGCAATCCCAGCACTCAAGAGGCAGAGGCAGGCAGATCTCTATGAGTTCTAACCTTACCTTTTACAAGGGTTTCCTTTCAGTGTTCATTCCTATTTTTGTAATGAAGCTTGTCAGTAGATGCGTAGTGAATATCTGGATTACATGTAAGATTTGGCTCCATTATTGAAGAAGTGGCTCATAATCTAATTAATTATAATAAAATATCTTATATAATTACCAAAATTTTTTAATGGAAGAGGTAAGCTGGAGTGTAAAGTCAGTGAGAAGATTCATTAAAATCTTCTGGTATAAAAAGGCTAAGAGACTGCCAAAGAAGCACTAATATCTGCTCAGTCAGAATGCGAAGGTAATGTAGATGCTTTCTTAAGGAAGTTTTGCTTAACCCACCATCTACACAAATATATTTAAAGAAATAAAAATAGGGACTGGAGAGATGGCTCAGGAGTTAGAAGCACTTGCTGCTCTTGTAAGGATCCAAGTTTGATTCCTAGCATCTACATTGTGGCTCACAAACATCCATAAATCCAGTTCCAGGGGATCTGATGCTCTCTTCACATCTCTCAGGATGCCAGGCATACAGGTGGTACACATACATATATAGAGGCAAAGTAATCATAAAATTAAAAATAAAAATAATTTCATTCAGTACAGAATGAATATAAATGGATTGGGAAGGGTACTTGGACCATATGCCATGCAATTTATTTATCTTATAATCAGACAAAATAGATTTTATAAGACAGAGTCTACAGTCAGGAATACATTTAGCAACATCTGGTTTAATGGAAAATTTGTATCCTGTACACATGGACTTCTATAAAAACCAATCTTTCTATACCATGATTATTCTTTGAAATTCTGTGTCCTGGATTTATCTAGGTAATTCTCATTGACAAGCATTTCTATTTGGACTTTTACATTTTGGAGAGAAGATACTAGCTTGATCCTTAATACGGCTGGCATTCTGGTGATGAGGAGTTTGTCATAGACCAGGTTGGGGACAAAGACAAGGTGTTCGACTGGGATGGGTGTAGAGGTTGGAAATAGTTTGAATAGGATCAAATCAGGAGTAGAGATCGTACTGGGCTGGTATACAGAATATATAGGATGTTAAATGAGGGTTATAAAAGTGTGGAACAAAATCAAAAAGGATGTAAATAAACTCCTAAATGAATTCACAGACAATCCAAATAAACAGCTGAATGAAATAAGTCGAGAGAATATAAAATGAAATTAGCAAAACCAATTCAGTAAAAAACTGGGAAAAATAAAATTTACACTTAATACATGAAACACACTTTAAACTAAATACAAAACTCAAGTAAGAAAGCCTTAATCAACTGGAAAACAGAATATCAGATATTGAAAACAAGATAGTTAAATTAAATACTCAGACATTGGCAGATGTGAATAGCAGGAAATACAAATACAACAAATGGGATCTATGGGAAACATTACAAGATCAACTTTGTGAGACTGTGACAAAAGCAGCAAATCAAATCAGAGCAAAAAATAATCCCAAATATAAGGGAACAAATGATCACCCGGATTCAGAAGGCATTTAGGACATCAAAAATAGAAGGTCATGGGAGTGGAACGTAAGGCTCAGTTGTAAATGCCTGTACCAGGTTGGAGAGGTGGCGAGCAGAGACGGAAGGAAAGGCCCTCCAGAGGCTGTCTCACCTGGGGATCCATCCCATACACAGGCACCAAACCCAGACACTATTGTGGATGCCTGGAAATGCTTGCTGAAAGGAGCCTGATATGGCTGTCTCCTGAGAGGTTCTGCCAGAGCCTGACCAATACAGAAGCGGATGCTTGCAGCCAACCATAAGACTGAGCAGGGGGACCCCAATGGAGGACTCAGAGAAAGCACTGAAGGAGCTGAAAGGGATTGCAACCCCATAGGAAGAACAACAATATCAACCAACCAGACCCCCAGAGCTCCCAGGGACCAAAGCACCAACCAAAGAGTACACATGGAGGGACCCATGGCTCCAGCTGCATATGTAGCAGAGGATGGCCTTGTCTGGCATCAGTGGGAGGACAGGCCCTTGTTTCTGTGAAGGCTTGATGCCACGGTGTACAGAAATGCCAGGGCAGGGAGGCAGGAGTGGGTGGGTGGGTGGGGGAACATCTTCATAAAAGCATGGGAGGGGGAGGGAATAGGGGGTTTTGAGGGAGGGACCAGGAAAGGGGATAACATTTGAAATGTAAATAAAGAAAATATCCAATAAAAAATAAAAGCCTGCACCACTCTTGCAGAGAACCCAAGATCCCTCCCTAGCATGAATGTTGGGCAGCTTAAAACTAATGGTAATTCTAGCTCTGGATGATCTGATGTATCTGGCCACTTGATGAATTGACTGGCATGTGTGCACGCACACATACACACATGTGCACACACAAACACACTTAAAAAACAAAGATAAGACCAGAAAAGGACTTGCCCATACAAAATTATAGTTAAAACGTAAAATATAAAGGATAAAGAAGCAGTACTAAAAGTTACATTAAAGAAGCATTTAAGTCATGTGCTAACACAAACACATTCAAATAACAACAGAAATTTTTAAAGGATCGTTAAGAGCCAGGAGAACAAGGGAAGCTGCTCTGAAAGACAAAATATGCCAACCTAAGATACTTTATCTGCAAAGCTATCCATCATAATTTTATGAGGAAAAGTAAGTTCCCGTGTTAAATACAAACTAAAGGAATAGAAAATCTACCTGAAGAAGTCATCTGCACTGAAGAGAACTGTAGATACATGTGTGAGGCCACATGAAAAATTAAACTACACTATTAAGCAGATGGAGAACAGGAACACATGAACCACTACAAAATTGAAAAGTGATGGGAAATAATATACAACATTCAAGAATAATTTGGATAGCAATGGTCCCAACTATCCTACCAAAGGATGCGGGCTACCAGATCCGACTAAAACAAAATTATGGTTCAGATAATTGTCTCCAGGAAACACATTTTAACTTTTAAAAAACTTACATCCTAATAAAATTGAAACTATAAAATAAATGTGTAGATTTAATGACACATATAACCCACAAAGTTAAACTGAAAGGAAATAAACAATATAAATAGATTGAAATAAATGATGAGATTGAAGCAGTAAGAAAATGTTCTAACTTTAAAAAATACCACCAACAACCCAGGCTCAGAGGGATTCACTGCTAAAGCCAAGCAGAGCTTTAGGACAGAATTAATGGCACTAGTGTGCTCAAATTATTTCATAACACAGAAGGTGAAGGGATACTTTGCTTTATACCAGCTTCTTCATAAAGTAGTTTACACAGATACACACACTAGATAAACAACCAAAAAAAATTTAAGTAAATCTCTCTGACTCACAGTTTCACAAAAAATATTAGAGTAAATATGGCTAAAGAAATAAAAGATCTCTATACTGAGAACTTTGAAACACTGAAAAAAGAAATTGAAAAAGAAAAAGGAAGATAGAACAACCTTCCACACTCATAGATTGGAAGAATTAATATTGTAAGAATTACCACTTCTGGTTTCCTTCTGAGACCAGGGACTTCAGTGTGTGCCACAGAGCTCCATAGCCAAATAGCACTGGGAAAAAGCTAGCATCTCAAGAGTGCGGACAAGCCCATTAGTGGAGGTAAGAAGAGCACCACTGTTCAGCAGGACCCACCCGGAATCCTCAGGACACAGAGACTGAGGAGTGGTCTTCCAGGTTCCTTCTGCAGGCGGGGAGCTGATCCTGTGACACAGGGCTCCATACTCAAATAGTGCCAGGAGAGAGCTGGACTCCCAGGAGTGCCAATACACCTTCAAGCACAGGAAGATCACTACTTCTGCTCAAATTCCTCAATCAAGAGGAACACTCGAAGAGCCATCAGGACACAGGAACCAAGGAACAGCTGGGGGCAAGATCCTTCTGGTTTCAGTCTGTACCCCAGAGCTGACCCTGGACCACAGCTCTCCAAACCCAAATTCCTCTCAGAAAGAATTGGTCTTCATGTTGGTGGGACTGCAAGCTGGTACAACCACTCTGGAAATCAGTGTGGCGGACCCTCAGAAAAATGGACATAATACTACCTGAGGACCCAGCTATACCTCTCCTGGGCATATACCCAGAAGATGCTCCAACATGTAATAAAGACAC
>JAPYYD010002433.1:0-15970 GCA_028551405.1 Uromys caudimaculatus | reverse complement strand
CATCTCAAGGGTTGTCTCCCTTTGTGATTTCTTTATTGTTTCTATTTTCATTTTTAGATCCTGGATGGTTTTGTTCATTTCCTTTGCCTGTTTGATTGTTTTTCCTGTATTTCCTCTTTAGAGGCTTCTAGCTGTTTACCTGTGTTCTCTTGTATTTCTTTAAGGGAGTTTTTTTTTTTTTTTATTTCCTTCTTAAAGTCTTCTATCATCATCATGAGAAGTGATTTTAAATCTGGTGTGTTGGGGTATCCAGGACTTGCTGTGGTGGGAGAACTGGGTTCTGATGGTGCCAAGTTGCCTTGGTTTCTGTTCCTTATATTCTTGCCCTTGCCTTTCACCATCTGGTGTTAACTGGTCTTGCTCTGTCTGACTGTGGCTTGTCCCTCCTGCAAGCCTTTTTGTTAGTACTCCTTGGAGACCAGTTCTCTCTGAGAGGAATTTGTGTTTGGAGAGCTGTGGTACAGGGTCAGCTTTGGGGTACAGAAAGAAACCAGAAGGATCCTGTCCCCAGCTGTTCCTTGGTTCCTGTGTCCTGATGGCTCTTCAAGGGTCCCTCTTGATTGAAGAATTTGAACAGAAGTGGTGATCTTCCTGTGCTCGAAGGTGTGTCGGCACTCCCGGGAGACCAGCTCTCTCCTGGCACTGAGTATGGAGCCCTGTGTCATGGGATCTGCTCCCTGGCCTCAGAAGGAACCCAGAAGGCCATTCCTCATTCCCTGTGTCCTGAGGGTTCTGGGTGGGTTCCTCTGACCAGAGGTGCTGCCTTACCCCTGATCATAGACTTGTCCACACTCCTGGGAGGGTAGCTCCCTCCCCGAGCTATTTGGGTATGGAGCCGTGTGGTACAGACCACAGGCATAAACTGGAAGACTCCTGTCCCAGGCTGTTTCTCTGTCCCAGTGTTCTGCAGATTCCGGGCAGGTCCCACTGAGCAGTGGTGCCCATCTTACCTCCACTCATGGGCTTGCCCACACTCCCTGGATGCTAGCCTTCTCCCTGCGCTATTTCGTTATGGAGCTCTGTAGCACAGACTGGGGTCCCCGGCTGCAGAAGGAGACCAGAAGGCTGCTGTGCTAGGCTCAAACACTCATTTCTTGACTCCAATTCTTCATGGGTCCAAATGGAGCTAAGACAGGTACTGAGATGGGTAGGGACATTGTGAGACAGTCATTATTGGAGTGGCCCAACCATAGCCTGTAAGCCATTCTAATAAAAGTTGCTTTAGTGTGTGTGTGTGTGTGTGTGTGTGTGTGTGTGTGTGTGTGTGTGTGTGATGCTGAGCTGCATCCCTTGTCCAGATTTAACAAGCTGGCACACAACCATGAGCAGGAGGATGGGAACATGATGCCCTTACTTCACCGAAGTCTAAACAATGTAGAGACAGCTGCCATCAGTGCTCTAGAAAACAATAGAAAACAATCAGCAGGACTTACTTGGGAATAAATAGGTCACAATAGTCTCTCGAGTCAACTTACAAGAGTCCCAAACCCTTGTTTCATGGCTGCTGCACTCTGGCCTCAGACTCAGGTGTGCCTCTTTCTTGCTCACCAGATGTATTGACCACTCACAGCACAGCTCACTGCTCCCATGAAAAGACTTACACAGCCCCTTGGGCCCTTCTCCTATTTCCCTAGAGCTGCCCACTTCTTTACAACCACTCTGGGTCATTTTCATCTTTCTCTAGCCACCCTCACCACTGGCGCCCTCTCCAGGCAGCAGAGTGGGGTTTTAAGTGAATACTTGTGCTTGCCTCTGCTTCAATCTGAATGCTGGCTGCATATTCAAAATACCTGATTGTGTGTGTGTGTGTGTGTGTGTGTGTGTGTGTGTGTGTGTGTGTGTGTATGCATGCATGCAGAGGCAAGGGGACAATAACCTCTGCAAACAACCATTTCTCAGGAGGACAAACCCTTAAGACAGTCTTTCTCATTGGCCTTGGGCTAAGTAGACAACACATCTTAAGGAACCTGCTAGTATCTTTGTTCCCAGTGCATGGTACCGTGCCCTGTAGATGGAATTCTTAATGTTCCTTTCACTTCCAAGTTATTGCAAGATCTATGCCTGCTCTAGCTTGTTTTAGCTCCTGAATAAATGACATAGTTACCAAATAAATGACACAGAGACCTGGTATTTTTATTACCAAGTTGCAAGCAGTAAGCTTGGCAGGTTCTGAGCTATTCTAACCGAACTAAGCTGCCTACTCTCCAGCCGCATTTTCCATCACTTGCCATATGGTCTTTCCCTGGCTTGCTCTGGATCCTCAGGTCCCATCTACACAGTCTCTCTCCCTCCCTCTTCTCTCTCTCTCTTTCTCCCTCCTTCCCTCCTTCTTCCTCCCTCCTTCCCTCTCTTCCTCCCTCTCCTCCTCTCTCTTGTCTCTTTGGGACTCCTAGACTGGGATCAGCAGTTCCACCCTATTCTCTTCTGCACAGCTAGTTGCAGATCAGCTCCTTATTGACCAATCAGAGGTGTTGAAAACTATTTTTACATACCATTGAGACTGGAGATGCCTGACCTTGCCACCATCCAGACTGCAACCAGATGCTGGGCATAGAAACCAGTATCTGAATACAGTACACAAAACCAGCTCCCAACAAGACCAGCTTTTTAAAATGTGGGTTTAGGGGAGCTAACTCAGGCCCTCATGCTTTCAAGGCAAGGACTTTACTGACGAGCTATCTCCCCAGCCCCAGGAATACTGGATATCTTTTTCAGAGTACTGATGGCTAGGTTCTATCCTAGACACTGCGTGTGCTGCTCAGGAGCTCATGCTGAGGGGATGTGGGCACAGTGAGGGTTGATAATGATCTGATTCTGTCCTTCCCCATACTTTATTTGGTTAGAGGCTTCCTGGGCTGACGGTGCCTGTATGATAATGCCTTTTATTTGCTTTTGTTCCGCGGTTGTACACGTTAGTCCTTGGGGCTCACCCTGACTTCTTTGAAATCTCCCTAAGCCTAGGTGGCCCCAACAGGGCACTCATTACCACATGAGAGCTGGCTGGGGAGAGGTAGATGCATTTTTCTTCTCTTCTAGGTGATTAGGTGTTGCCTGGTTGATCATGAGTTATGGGCAAAGAATTGATGTCTAGGAGCTATCAGAGGTAGCCAGAGATGATCTGAGTACAGGGGTAAGAGATTTGAGGTGGGGCTTGAAAATAGAAAATACACTGCAAAGCTTCTACTTGGTAGGGAAAAATCTGTCAAAGTGCAGTTGGATTATCCACATTGTCATGTGCTCTAAGGACTCACGAGACCCTAGAAACTGATCAAGCCATACACACTGATCTCAGTGCAGACACTTGGGGTTAGAATGACATGTATGCCCTAGAGAAATAAGATCAAAGCTGGGAGTGATGGCAAGCATATATTACCCCATTACGTGGGAGGTCGAAGCAAGAGGATGATGGCCAGCCTGGGCTACATGAAAGCCTGTCTCAAGGAAAAAATCAAACAAGAAAGGAATCATTTTAGACATGTATATGACATGGGAAAATCATGAAACTTGGAAGTTACGGATCTGAGCTTGACCTTGGTGGATGCAGACTGACTTGCCTCTCAGTATTAGCATCTGTAAAATGGGGGTGATACAGGCTGTAGGTGTGGGATGAAATACCTGCCCTCGCCAGAAGGTGGCAGCAAACACAAAGAGTTGCAGCCACTCTTTTCCTCTAGGTGGGATCCCTCCAGGGAGCCTACACATTCTTAGGGTCCTCACTTCTTGCTTGGATATGAGTGCTCCGCAGAGATCTGATAGACAAGCTATAGGATGTGCTGTCTGAATGTTTTCTGTGGAAAAGACCTCCGGCTCCACTTAAGCCCTTGCTCACCCCACCCGACTCCTGCACCTCTGTACCCAAATCTGGGAAATAAAACGAGAGGAATTCACCATTTCACAAGCAATTTCATTCTCTCCTAAGGAGAGAGGAATGTGAAGGATGCTTCATACTTTGCCTGAATGTTCCAGGCTTGAACCAACTGGGGTGGATGGTTGGGAGTCAGTGATGGTAACGACCACTGAAGCACAGTTTAGACAGGGGGACCACAGATGACCAAACTCCAGGCCCAACTTCAGTCACTTTTAACAGTGTAGAGGCTGTGTGCTCTCCCTCTCACCCCCTTCCCCTCTCCCTCCCCTTCCCCTCTCCCTCCCCTTCCCCTCTCCCTCCCCTTCCCCTTCCCTCTCCTCTTCCCCTCTCCCTCCCCTTCCCCTCTCCCTCCCCTTCCCCTCTCCCTCCCTTTCCCCTCTCCCTCCCCTTCCCCCTCCCTCCTCCCTCCCCCTTCACCCCCCTCACTGGTCTAGAACTAGCTATGTAGACCAGGATGGCCCTGATCTCACAGAGATCCACCTGCCTCTGCCTTTTGAATGCTAGGGCTGAATTTTTTTATTTATTGATACAGGATCAGATGAATTTTGGGGGTTTTGGACTGGATTTTTAAGATGACAATTTATTTGGTATGTGTGCTCATGTACATACCATGGGGTGCATGTGGAGGTCAGAGGACAACTTTGTGGTGTTGGGTCTCTCCTTCCATCAAGTAGAGCTTGAAATCAAACTCAGGTCATCAGGTTTGGTGCCAGGCACCTTTACCCACTAAGCAATCTTGTCTGCCCCTGGACTGAATTTAAAATTCAAACTGTGGATTAGTGAATAGAGCAAGATTTTTTTTTTCCCTTATGACTGCTGACTAGAGTTGATGACCACCAACATATTAGTGTTATAAGTCAGGGTCTGGCAGGAGATGAGACACAGTCAAAGTCTTTGCTGGGATGTCCTACTTGCTTTTCATCTGGAAGCCAGTGGCTCCTAGCCTTTGTACATTTGGATCACGTGTGGAAACTCTAAATTGACATCTGCCTCCATCTCACCGTAACCCATTGAAGACAACTCACCCCAGACAAATAACACTGTAGTATTTTTCACAACTTCCCATATGATCCCAACGGGTGGCCAGGGTGAAAACCATTAGTTTGGAGAATTAGAGAATTCTGAGTTGTCAGAACTCTTCTCTTTCCCATGAAGGAGTACCTTGAGGCTATGTGTTTGTTTACTAAGAGCCCAGCTGGGATGGCTTCCACTATGTAAGAGAACCTGATGTGGTGAACCACAGCCAACAAGTGGGCGGCCAGCTGGGGATGCTTGGTGCTTCTCAGTGTTGACTGAGTCATTTTGTCTCCTTTGATAATAACAAGGAAGGCGTCCTTGCTCTGGGAACTCCCATGTTTCCCAAGTGGCTATCTGTTCTTTATTTTCAGATGAGCAAAGCAAAGCTGCGAGCAAGTGAGCAGCCACTGAAGGAAGATTTGAGACCGGACTCAGAAGTCCTGCATTGAAAGCTCAGCATTGAAACCTCACTGGGAACATTCAGGAAGTTGACAGACTGGCTGCTGCTTCCAGACGCCCTGCTGGAAAAGTGACTCACTCACTCAGCTTCCCAGTCGGGAGTCAGTCGCCTGGCAGCCCTGATGCTCTGTACCTGGTGGCTTCATTGTAGGTCCTTGCAGGGTGGAACTGAACCTCTAGCAGAGAGGAAACAGCGGAAGAAAGAGCAGTAGACAGGCTCCCCCGGTTGTCCACTGCAAAGGCTGCCCACCTGGGATTTAAGGCAACCACCGCTTCAATCCTTCTTTCCCAGTGCTTGCTAATGGTTCTGAAGCTAAAGAGCCAAGGTCTTAGAGGACCTCATGGGCGGGGCGAAAACCTTCATTCTTGGCTTAATTGGCTGGAGCTCTGTGATTGACAGTGATGAAAGATTAGTAAGAGAAAACAAAAGACTTTCAATGTGTGTCTTGTACATCAGCATAGGAGCAGGTGAAAGGTGGTAAAAGCCTTGGGCTGCCTATGCTCTATACGGGAGGAAGCAATAAGAGACTCTTGTAGGCAAAGCAGGCATCGTCCTTGATACTCCTTCAAGGTGTCCTTTCATCTGCCTTTAGGTGTCCTTTTCAAGGTGTCCTTTTCATCTGGGTTTCTGGAGAAAGCTGCCTGGAGGTTTTTTGCCGTCTTTGTGATGCAAGATGAGCATGCGCAAAAGAGTTCCTGTGCTCTGTCTCAACCCCTTAAGCACGCGTTCCACGCCATCAAAATGTCCCTGTTAGCTTTTCCTTCTTCATCTATTATCTTAAACTGAGCATGCTCAGGGACCCTGGGCCTTTCTAATGACTGTATAGGACACCCTAGGAAACTCCCAAGTGCTTCCTTTGTTTGAGGAGAACATTGCTTTGGCAGTAGCTCTGGCATTGTCCTGGCCTGCAGAGGCTGGAACCACTTTCTCTGCTTTGTTATCCCTTGGCTATTTTCCCTTCAGCTTTGCACTTACCCAGATGCAAATCCTCCTCCCTGCCCTGGCATTCACCTACACTGGGGCACTGAGCCCTCACAGGACCAAGAGCCTCTCTTCCCACTGATGCCAGACAAGGTCATCCTCTGCTATGTATGCAGCTGGAGCCATGGGTCCCTCCATGTGTACTCTTTGGTGGGTGGCTTAGTCCCTGGGAGCTCTGGGGTGTCTGGTTGATATTGTTGTTCTTCCTATGGGGTTGCAAACCCCTTCAGCTCCTTCAATCCTTTCTCTAACTCCTCCATTGGGGACCCCACGCTCAGTCCAATGGTTGGCTGTGAGCATCCGTATCTGTATTTGTAAGGCTCTGGCAGAGCCTCTCAGGAGGCAGTTATATCAGGCTTCTGTCAGCAAGTACTTCTTGGCATCCATAATAGTGTCTGGGTTTGGTGACTGTATATGGGATGGATCCCCAGGTGGGGCAGTCTCTGGATGGCCTTTCCTTCAGTCTCTGCTCCTCACTTTGTCTCCACATTTGCTCCCATGAGTTTTTTGTTCCCCTTTCTAAGAAGGACTGAAGCATCCACACTTTGTTCTTCCTTCTTCTCGAGCTTCATACGGTCTGTGAATTGAATCTTGGGTATTCTGAGCTTTTGGGCTAATATCCACTTACCAGTGAGTGCATACCGTGTGTGTTCTTTTGTGACTGGGTTACCTCACTCGGGCTGATATTTTCTAATTCCATCCATTTGCCTAAGAATTTCATGAATTCATTGTTTTTAGTAGTTGAGTAGTACTCCATTGTGTAAATGTACCACATTTTCTGTATCCATTCCTCTGTTGAAGGACATCTGGGTTCTTTCCAGGTTCTGGATATTGTAAATATGGCTGCTATGAACATAATAGAGCGTGTGTCCTTGTTATATGTTGGAGCATCTTTTGGGTATATGCCCAGGAGTGGAATAGCTGGGTCCTCAGGAAGTCCAGGGCTTTCATAGGTCTGTACCAAATCCTCTTCATATGTATTATAAATTTTAGCTTAGTATTTTGACTTCTGATTATGAGAATGAGTGGGTCTATGATGTTTGTGCCTGCTCTTTGGGAATCTTTTCTTCCTGTTGGGTTGCTGTGTCCAACTCTGATTTCATAGTTTTTGTTTCATTTTATTATATCTTGAATCCAAATGGGAGTGGAGGTGGGGAGGAACTGGGAAGAGTAGAGGGAGGTAAAGCTATAATCAGGATATATTATATGAGAAAAGAATTTATTTTTGGTTAAAAACAGAAAGAAGAAAACGGAGAGAAAGTCCAGTTTAGTTGGTTTGTTTGATGAGACATCTCCTTTCCTCATGGTGTCTTTAGTTGAAGATAATGACCCTACAGAAAGAGGCATTATGTTGCTGGGAACTATTGCTGCATCAAGAAGTTGACAAGGCCATCAGCAGGGTACCATGGCCTCTTGATGAAAATCAATCTCTTATCCATTTACCATTGGTAAGGCCAAAGAGCAGAAGCTATTGTCCTTATCCACGTGGGTACTCACACTTCACTACATAAATGGAAATGATATTGGTGTGTAAAGACATTGCATTGGGGTTGCTTGTGATGTAATGGGAATTATTCTTATTCCTCACTTAAAGACAATTCCTGAAGATAGGCAGATTCCTGTACACTTCAAGGCTATATATTCCTAGCCTGTACATAAATTTTCTTATATATTTAGAAAAAGCTATTTGTTGGTAACTTAGTTTTTCATTACTATAACACAATACTGAAGATAATAAATTCATATATGGAGAAAAAAATGTTTATTTTGGATCAGAGTTTTAGAGGTTTGGGTCCATGATGATTTAGCCCTGTTGCTTTGTCTGTCATGGTAACAGCATGTTGCCCAGCCAAACTGCTTGCATCACGTCTGGAGACAAAATAAAGCAAAAAACAAGGAAGGAACTGGGATCCCACAATATCTCTCAAGGGTGTGCACCCCCAATAACTGTCAGCCTCCCCCCCATGTCTTAAAGTTATCACTATCCACCAATAGTAACTAACCATGAACCAAACTTCAACACTCAGACCTTGAGGGTAGAAATGCTCAAAATGTAAACTATAGCTGAAAAATAGCAAACTTCACTGCTGTACTTGGAGTGTCATGCTCATGCATTTCAGTCGCAGACCCTTTATTCTATTTTGCTATTATATTGACCATTTAAAAATTGCTTGACAATTTTATACATACATGTATATATATATGTATATATACATAGAAATATACATTTATACACACACGCGCTCTCTCTCACACATGCACACATGCACACACACACTTGCACACACGCAGGCACATATGCGTATTTGGGTCCCTTTCCCTTTCCTCCTCCTCCTTCCCTTCTTCACAACCAGTCTTCCTCTATTTTCATGTCAGATCTCTTCGTATTAAGTATTGTTGACTGTTGGAATACAATCCAAGAACGGAGTTGTGTGAATTTTAAGTGCTTTTGAGAAAACTCCAAGAAAACAGAAAACAGTTGATTTCTTAGAGATAACTTTCAGGAGTGTAAGGACACAGCATTCTCTAGTTCTCGTGCTTTGCACATTAAAGTCTACTGCCATGCTGTGCCCTAGATGCATCTTTCATCAGTCACGTGTTATGCTTCATTATGCATTGTTCACTTGGAAAATTAGGTTGTTCAATTTTTCAGATTTTCCAAATGTTGACACATTTGTTCTAGGATATAAAAATGTCACAATTGCTAGTAGCACTACCCATCTTATCAGAAAGTTCTTTAAGGATTTGCACACTGTTAAGAGCTGATTATGGATGCAAGATTTTCAAAATTCAATTCTTTGCTGGATACTTAACTTAAGAAAAAAAATCACGGACAACAGATACCATCAGTTTTCCTTGAGGTGACAGCCTCACTTGATGAAATGCCAGAAAATGCTCACCACTCAATTTTTCAGTCATGTGCCCGGTTCAAGATAGCTCCCATGAAATAAGTGGTGTTCTACTTTGCTTTTCTGTTGCTGTTATAAATACCATGACCAGAAAGCAACATGGGGAGGAGTAGATTTATTTTAGCTCATAGGTTTACAGCCCATCACCAAGGTAAACCAAAGCAGAAACTCAAGGTATGAGCTTAAAGCAGAATCCACAAAAGGACACTGTTCATTGGCTCACTCAGTTCCATTTCTTATATGCCCACCAGCCCAGGGATGGCACAGTCCATAGTTGGTTGGTCCTCCTACATCAATTAGCAGTTGAGAAAATGCCCCATAGATATGACACAGGCCAATCTGATAGAGGTATTTCTTTAGGTGAGCTTCCATTTTTCCCAGTGATGCTAGCTTTATGTAAAGTTGACAGCTGAAGCTAACCATGGTAAGTGGCTAGTCCATCCTATAGCCCAAGTGGTTACATGGGCTTTTCTTTGAGATAAAGTCAAGATGGCAGAAGAGATTTGTGTTCATTTCCTATTTTAGCACCAAACTTACTAGAAAGATGGGGAAAAACTGATATCTAATAAAATTTCTATTTTTCAAAATGACTTATTGTGGTGGTTTGAATAGGGAGTGGCACTATTAGGAGGTGTGGCCTCATTGGAGTAGGTGTAACCTTGTTGTAGGAAGTGAGTTACTCTGGGGGTGGGTTTTGAGGTCCTATGCTTATGTTCTGCATAGGGAGGAAGAGACTCTCCTTCTGGCTGCCTCAGAAAATGAACTCCTTCTGGCTGCCTTCAAATCAAGATGTAGAACTCTCAGCTTCTCCAGTGCTGTGACTGCCTGAATGCTGCCATGCTTCCTGCCATGATGATAATGGACTGAACTTCTAAAACTGTAAGCCAGCTCCAGTTAAATGTCCCCTATAAAAGTTGACTTGGCCATGGTGTCTCTTCACAGTAACAAATACCTAACTTAGACACTTATCAAGGAGACTCAAGCAAAACTGGCATTCTGTCTTTGACTGGGTGCACGGAGATGAAGAGTGTGGTACGCGCTAGTGTTACTGTCTTGATTTGTGTTAACATCTCAGCAGTTAGTCATCATTTCTCTCCTGCAAATGTCAGAATCAGAGAAAAAAAACCCCACAAAACCTCTTAGAATTATTACAAAAACAGTGTAATCCTCAAGGCTTTGGGGACACCCAGGGCTCTGTGGGCCATTTTTGGGGAACTCCTGGTTATGAGAACTTGACCTGCCAAGGACATAAATATCCTCTCCCAACCATCCTCTGAAAGGCTTTTGATGCTGAGCACAGGTGACACTGAAGTATTAAGTCACTGGAGTCACAATCTATCAGTGTTTGGGGACATTTAATACTCAATAGTCCCAAAGGTAGGATAGAAAAGCTTTCCCAGAATGCATGTCTTTAGGCTAAAGACACAGGTTTCTAGGAGCTCTGCTCTCTCTCTTGGCAGTGTTCCATTTCTTCCTTCTCAAGTGATGGACACTTACACCTGTGTTCTACAGATAACAACGGGACTACCTTACTTTTTGAGCCAAAAATCAAGTTTCCCATCCAGAGACATGACCTAAAGATTAACTGCAGGCTTTTGTCTTTAAGTTCCCTGTAATCCCCAAAGGACTAAGCTGTTTTGGAGAGAGTCTGATGATTACAGCAATAATCAAGTAAATCCATTAGTATATAATGGCTTCTTAAAGACTGATCACAGATTCCATAGGACAGAGTATCAATGGAGAATGGGGTGATGGCTGGAGAATAGGTTTTGGCACTAAATACAAAGGAAGGCTGTGTGTTGAGATTGGCTGGCTGGACAATGGCTATGGGCAAAATGGCTTTTACTTGGCCTAATCTTGACTCTTCAGATGGCATTTAGTTGGCTATGAGTTAAACAGCCATCTTGTAGGTCATGTGTTAGAGGCAACTGTGCTTATAGTCGTTGAAGGGAAAGGCTTCTTCCCTTTAAATGGTCCTTGGTTCTCTTTCCATCTTAAAAGGGTTTGTCACCAGCTCCGATGTTAGCTCTGTGACTTTTTATACCACAGCTTATTGCTTATAAGGTGGTAATAATGCTTACATAGCAGGATTTGGTAGATTAAATGAATTAGTACTTATAATGTGAATGTTTAGGAAGAGTGCTGGCACAGAGTTAAGTGGTCTATTAAATAACTATTACTGTTGTCTTTGTTAGATTACTTCATTGAATTATCCCAAAACCTAAGGAAATAGAGATGTTTTTTTTCTGATGAGGCATAGTGTTCAGAAAGATAAAATGATTCTCACACAAACATAAAATGAATATCTTATTGACTTTTTTAATTAACAAAAACTATCAAAATGTTGACACTGATTCAGAGAATGTTTGAGGAAGTAAGTAGTTTGTAAGTGACAAGGATAAAATATAAAACTGAGTCACGTGAACAGGGCATAAATTATAGTTCTTAAGGCGATAGATACTATAAGAGGAAATTATTGGTAACTCAACTGAACAAAAATTTACAATGTCAACTTGATCTCTACATAGTAGAGAACTAGATATAGCAGAAAGGGAAGCCCAGGGCCATGCTGAGGAGCCCTTTTAGTCCCCTTCCCTACTTCAAAATTATGAAGAAAGTTTATAGTCGTTAGGTCTCAGGTAGCATATATGTCCAAAAATAACAGCTTTGGCTTAGCTCAAGCTTGATTGTAGGATTTCTGGCAGTTAGATAAAAGCCAGCACTCCTCAGGAACTTGTAAAATAGGCTCCCTATCTTCCAAAGGGAGTAATTTTCTTTGCCTTAGGCAGAAGGGACATATAACTCTCCTTGACATACACCTGTGATTGCACATCAGAGCCCATGTTAACCTCCAGGCTTCCACAGTTCCTATATGCAAGTACCTGTTATACATTTTGAAGTCCATGCTAGCATCCTGGTTCCTCACAGCTCCTCCTAACTCCCAGGCTGTTGCAGGTAACAGGCTTCCCTCTTCCTGATACACATTCATTTTCTATCCATGGCTAGCTTCCTCCCCACACCCTGCTGTTCTTTCAGGTTTCTTGCAGATAGCCCTGGACATGTTTACTCTGCTTCATTTTCTTTCTTCTCTAGACTCTTCCAGATGCCTCTGGATGTCTTCTATCTCTTATTCACAATAAAAACCTTCCTCCTAATCATAGAGTGGACATTTTCATAGTTTCTTTACTGTGCCCTCATATCATATCTGTAAAAGGGGAAAGCTAATTTACAAGAAGCCAAATATCTCCTATAAGATTCTATGACTAGAAACAGTAGAGGTGAAAGCCAAATACCCACCAATCTATGTTTTCTTAAGTGAGATCCATCTCAATAAAATCCACTCCTTCAGGAGGTGACCGTAGAGACAAGAAATCCTGGTCTCTAACCGAGGTGAAGGGAGAATGAAACACTTAAGAAAACACAAAAATTTCTCAGTTGCAAGTGGGTTTCCAACCTTCCCACCACTTGTAGGAACATGTCTTCTTTTGAGAATAATATTGTGAGATGAACTAACTTTGAGAGTGCAGTAGAGGGTCCAAGTTTGTGTGAAACTATGTATAGGTTCCTATGCTTTTTCTAGATTGAAAAAAATAACTAACACAATACACACTTCTGTTGGATTTCAGATCTGGGTCAAAGGGCTGAGCTATATATTATACACACCAAAGTAAACCTGACCTCCAGGTTCTCTCAGCATCCCTCAGTCCCTACCTGGCATATCTTGCCCCCACCCCTGAACTTTGCAGCCTGGAAGCTGGGCTGCCCTCCCCTCAGAGGCTCTTCCCTAAATACTCCAGACATTTTGGCCGACCTCCAGCTTCTCTCTATGCATGTGCACTTTCTCTCTTCTTCTTCCCCCTTTCCTCTCTCCCTCCCCAATGGCAACTTCCCTGGTCTTGGTCCTGGGGCCAGTGAACTCACTGGAGAGCAGCTTCCTGATAAATCTGTGTTTATATATTCTAATCTGGCTTATATTGGCTCATTTCACCAGTAGGGAAATAGTTTCTCAACTTCTCCTTATACTAAGTTAATACAATTACTTTCTAGTGGAAATGATTTATTTATTCTATTCAGAAAAAAATATCTTCCCAGTTTTTATGAACACCTTTTTCTGAGTCACTCTTAGCAAGATCAAAAATTGTCTTAATATAAACTTAAAGCAGAGGCAGGTGTCTGTCTCATATTCGTTTTTAGTTTTGTCAGAATTTGTCAAAACATGATATAAAGCAAAAATTTACAGAGTGGGGTAGATTTATTTATAAGCAGAAATTTGAGCCAAATGAAGCAGTAAACTACAAAATTGAACAAATCACATTAATTGGTTTTTAAAAGTAAAACAAAACAAGCAGAATATTTTATCTCCCAAACCAACACACTAGTTGAAGCCATATCTGGATGATATTGGAATGAAAAACTTATTATCTTAGCCACTGAAACAAAAAAAGTGTCTTGGGGAGTGTCTTAGTGTTTTATTGCTGTGAAGAGAAGCCATGGCCAAGTCAACTCTTATATAGGCGAACATTTAATTAGGGCTGGCTTACAGTCTCAGGGGTTCAGTCCATTATCATCATGGCAGGAAGCATGGCAGCGGTGCAAGCAGACATGGTGCTGAAGGAACTGAGATCCTGGGCCACACATGCAGTCTCTGTTGCTGGGAAATAACACGCAACCTGTTCTTTTTTTTTTTTTTTTTTTTTCTTTCTTTCTAATTGGACCTGACCAATGAATGAGCTACAATTTTTTAAATATGCATGTGTAAGTGGGAACAAATCAAGAGCATGCTTCTTGCATGCTTTATCTGCTTAAGTAGACCAGGGTGAGAACCTGGAGGTCCTTTGTCTCTAAGTCAGCCACTCTGTTCCTTTGGAGCACACTTTTCACTTTGAGCTGAGATCTCCCCAGTCTGCAAACTCATTCTTTCTTGTCTCTCAGTTGTCATGCCAGGGAGGGACCTTCTGTTTCCTCCTCTCTCAGTTTGCTAATGACTTGGGTGAGTGGTACTTTTGTGTTTGGGGGTGTTGGCAAAGTTTCTAAGGAAAAGTTTCAAGGGAAAAGTGATTAATATCTACAAGTCACACAAAGAAAATAGATTGAGACAGAGACCCAATAGAGGCAGAGAGGCACCAAGGAACTAACATTTAAATTTTGGCAGTATAAACTCCTGGAAGACTGTATATATGGGAGAGAGACCCTGAAATAATCTTTTTAATAAAGAATGGGATAGTATCTCTGTGTGTTGAATTATAAGGCGAACAAAACAAATCTGGAACATGAAGATAGTCTCTAGATTAAACCCCTAACACTCTGATGCCCATTACCTGCTCACCGTCAGCACTGGGTGAAGGATGCTGTGTTAAGGAGCCTCAACCAGGTCTGAGTTGACTGAAATTAAATGTTGTTCCTTTTATTTAATTTTGTACCAGTGCCTAGGGGGTCTATGCTGAGTCACTGCTCCTCTTCTTATGACTCAGTCATGACGGAGCAGCTGCGCACATGTAAGGGCTGATCTAGTTGCAGGAGCTGACGCCTCCTGCCCAGCGGCCTGGAAGCCCAGAGATGACCAGGGACTGGTACACAGCCAAGAGTCTTCCTGACTTTTGTCTGTTATGACCAGGGGAAACACTGGGAGAAAATTGTGCCAGAGCTGGGGTTAGCCTCATGGAAGACCTGCTTCATCTCTAGGAAGCCTCTAAATCTCACTTGGAGGTACACTTTATTTCTAAAAAACAACAACAACAACAACAACAACAACAAAACAACAAAAAAAACCTTGCTTTTGAGACAAAGTTTTGCCACATAGCCCAGGATGACCTTGAATTTGAATTTGACATCTTCCTGCCTCAGCTTCCCAAGTGCTGGCACTACAAGTGCACACTTCCACTTCTTTTCATAGGATAACATTCTCTTCTAGTTCTCAACATAAACTGTAAGGGTCCATGATTTGCTGAAGAATGACACCCTGGACTCAAATAGTATATAAATGCAAAGAGTGTTTTATTCTGCACAAGTCCAGTATGCTGGGGTCTCCAACTATCAAAATAGAGAGACTACCAAGTGAGCTTGCAGTTCTTTTTAAAAAAGGACATTTGAATTCCACAGTAGATGACCTTTATCTTACTCTATCTCTAGGCATTCTGGAACCATTATTGGGGTGTGAAGGCTCGGGCACTGTGAGAAGCCTTGGAAGGCCATTGGTGAAGGTGCAGCCTCAGCTGCATTCACAGCCCAGGATTGAAGGGGTCATGCAAAGGAGGTGAGGCTTGGCACCATGAAGAGAGCCTATGAGAAGCTGTTTGTAAAGTCTAGTTGCAGCAGAAGACAGCAGTGTTTTGAAGATGCCAGTACCATGAGATGACCACCAAGAACAGCAGCAGCAGTGGAGTACAGGCATCTCGAGCCGTGTGTGCTACAAAGGGCAGAGCTGGAGAAGTGACTCAAGCCCTTGGATGAATTCAGAAGATCGTGAGTAGATCCCAGACATTGGACGGTTGGAATTTGATTTCACTTTTGATTGTGACTTTGCCCTGATATATATTCCCTCCTGAAGAAAGAAGGTATTTTAGTGGAGCCCACAGTTAAGAGACTTTGAATTTTTAAAGACTTTGAATTTTAAGAGATTGGATGTTTAAAAGGGACCTAAGTGTTAATATGTAAGAATTTGTAAAGACTGTGGGACTTGTAAAGTTATTTAGATCTTGGGGATGAATAAGGAAGTAAGGGTCAAGGCTTATTGGT
>JAPYYD010002432.1:0-15976 GCA_028551405.1 Uromys caudimaculatus | reverse complement strand
TGTTGTCGCGGGCCGCGTTGCCCGCCAGCTCCAGGATCTCGGCCGTCAGGTACTCCAGCACGGCCGCCAGGTACACCGGGGCGCCGGCGCCCACCCGCTCCGAGTAGTTGCCCTTGCGGAGCAGCCGGTGCACGCGGCCCACGGGGAACTGCAGGCCGGCCCGGGAGGAGCGGGTCTTGGCCTTGGCGCGAGCCTTGCCTCCTTGCTTGCCGCGACCAGACATGATTGAAAGTAGTCTCTGTGAAGATGACAGAAAGTAGCAAATGAAAGGATCTTTTTGTCTCTTATAGTTTTCTCTGGGCGCGAAAAAGAACATATGGGATTGGCTGCATTCTTCTTTTCATCTAGACCAATGGAAATCCTTTATGCCGACAAGTATTTTGGTTGGGCAAAACATTATATGACGTCATCTTAAGAATTACCCAATCATAGTTGTGCTTTCCTAAGCGTCATTTGAATAAGGCCTCTTTAAAAAGGAAGGGCTAGTAGCTTCTGTGGTAGAATTCTCGAGTTCCAGTCTCACCATGCCTGAGCCTGCAAAGTCCGCTCCCGCCCCGAAGAAGGGCTCCAAGAAGGCCGTCACCAAGGCGCAGAAGAAGGACGGCAAGAAGCGCAAGCGCAGCCGCAAGGAGAGCTACTCGGTGTACGTGTACAAGGTTCTGAAGCAAGTGCACCCGGACACAGGCATCTCCTCCAAGGCCATGGGCATCATGAACTCGTTCGTGAACGACATCTTCGAGCGCATCGCAAGCGAGGCGTCGCGCCTGGCGCATTACAACAAGCGCTCGACCATCACGTCCCGGGAGATCCAGACGGCCGTGCGCCTGCTGCTGCCCGGGGAGCTGGCCAAGCACGCCGTGTCGGAGGGCACCAAGGCTGTCACCAAGTACACCAGCTCCAAGTGAGTTCGACTAACTGAACTCCTAACCCAAAGGCTCTTTTCAGAGCCACGCACAAATTTTAAAGAGAGCTGCTGCATGTCTTCTGCCAACCTTAATCCTTAAGTTTTAGAGTTCGTCCACAGCCAGGGTGGTATTTGCATACTGGGATACAAGGGTAGTAAATTTAAGACCTGAGGACAGAATGACTGGCTTCCTGGTTTCTTTGTCCTCTCACCTTGATTGTTAGCCATGTTATCCCTGCACCCTTAAAGTACTGTATTCCTGAGAGGATACACCTATGCTAACTATAAACCGAACACGACGCTAAATGAATTTTCACGTGTTAAGTTTTCATGGAACTCAGGACAGTGTCTGGATTGTTTTTAGACTTCTTTCTGATTCAGTAATGCATTAGATAGTACGACAACATAAGGAAGATGTTGGCAATTGCTGAAGGATGTGTAGTGGATACTTGGAAGGGCACCACTGACACTTCATAAATTATACTTCGTCTATCCCCCAGCCAGCCCTACCCCTTTAAAGAGAAAGAAATGCAGTTTCAATAATGAACTTAATTTCTCTTTTTGTCATTAAGCAGCACATTCCTAAAGAGAAATTCTATGTTAAGTAACTGCTCAATGTTCTAGGTTAAGTCCAGCAGCGTAGCCTCAAATCTTGTAGCTCAGTGTCTGGGTATCACAAAAAGAGAGGAGAACCAGAAGGAATCTAGGGAAGAGTTGTCAGAGCTGGATTCTTCCATTTCGAAGATTAGTTGAGAAGATATGTCTCCATCTTGTGGCCATTTAGGATTACACAACTGGGGTTTTTAGCTAGGGTCTAATAGCATATTTAAGAGTCTGTTCCCAGCAGTCTCCAATGTCCCATTTCCCTTACCTACTTGGGGAGGGAATATTTAAGTCATTTTGGTTTTTCAACTTCTATACTAAACTCTAGTCAGACTTTTCCAGATTAGGCACAACGGTGGTTAAAAAAAAGACATGAACAAACAATGACATACTATTGAGTTCAAGGCCATATCCCCAGGATGACCCTACCACCTTCAAATGACTTCTTGGGAAAACTCAACCAAAGCCGCCAAAAGATGGGGTCAGTCTCTCAACCTGTCCATCTGTGAGTTTAGGGCTCCTGTCTTTCGGGTGGATATCTTAGGTCAGGCCATTTTCCTCACCCTAATGTTTTATCTTCCCTCAGGAATGTCCATTACTTATCCATAGGTCACATAGGTCAGCATGGAGCGCGGCCCTTGTCATCTTTAAAATGTTTTCACTGTGTTAACATGTCTAGCTGTGTTTATTTTTGACATTCTGCAAAAGCCATGTTTATTAGTTTTACATGTGCCCACATACAATATGTAAAGACAAATATCAGGGCTTCTCTTAGCCTGCTTTATGGATTCAAATGACTGAGCTTAAAACTCTTCATAATGTCGTTCTGCCTGTTGCTTTTCTCCTTAGCTTCTTGGGAGGAACCCTTTTCTTTTTATGAGTAATGTGACCAAAATATGTTAGTAGTTTATTAGTACATCAGTTGCCTGATCTGAGAAGGGACCCCACAGCATGGTCGCTGCATCTTCTCTGAAGAAAAGCCTGCTTCTTCTCTTTGAGAGGAAGGGCAAGCATGTGTGGTTCCTGTGCTTGGGATCACTGTGGGGTGGGCACATAGTTATTCTCTTTTGTAATTGGGACCTCCACTCTGTCTGGAAGGACTTCTGAGTCCTGACAACAGAAACTCATCTTAAGAGCAATGTCTTCTTTGACATATCACAGTTTTTATCCCAAGATCTGGGATTTGGCATACTGTTCTTTTCTTGTTCATTTGCCTACTAGCTCCACTCACCCACTCTTTCCACTAGAAGTTAAATACCTTGGGAGTTGAATTTGATAGACGGCATATTTTGAAATGGGGGTGGAACATTTTGATCACTTAAGTTTTCTAGGTTCTAAAGCAGTGTCTGGCACTGTGTATTTGTGCTAGCTAGTTTTACGTCAACTTAACACAAGCTAGAGTCATCAGACAGGAGGGAACCTCAACTGAGAATATGCTTCCATAAGATTGGCTGTAGGCAAGCTTGTAGGACATTTTCTTAACTAGTGACTGATGTGGAAGGACTGAGCCCCTTTGTGGGTGGGGTCACCCCTCTGCTGGTGGTCCCCAGCGTCTATAAGAAAGCAGGCGGAGCAAACCATGGGAAGCAAGCTAGTAAGCAGCACCCATCCATGGCCTCTGCATCAGCTCCTGCCTCCATGTTTGATTTTCTATCCTGATTTCCTTTGGTGATAGATTATGATGTGGAAGTATAAGCCAAATAAACCCTTTCCTCCCCAACTTGCTTTATCATAGCAATAATAACCCCAACTAAGGCAATATAATCTGGATAAATTAATGAAGTAATTATTCTTTGCTTCACTGTTGCCAAAAGAGAGCCCCGAAAGAGTTTATTCCATTTGAAATGGCTCCTCTGAGCGCTTCTAGTTCAATGTCATGTTTTCCCACTGGACAAAAACAAAAGTAGGTTCAATTTTGTGGAGATGCAGATTTCTTCATTTTTCTAAATGTTTTTCATTAATGGTTACTGGCAATTGTAGAACCTTATTTTCTTTTAATACACTAAGAAAAGTAGTTATAAATCTTGTATCTCTCTGTGGCTGGAACTTAGAACTTCTCAAAGATATTTAAACATACTTATTTGTAGACAGGATCTTACTGTGTAGCCCTGGCTGGCCTGAAACTCACAGAGCTCTTCTGATCTATGCCTCTAAACTTCTGGGATTAAAGGCATTCTACAAGAAGCCTGGGTATTGTTTTTATAATTTTAATTATCTGTGTTCATGCATATGGGTTTGTGCATGTGAGTGCAGGTGCCTGTGGAGTCTAAAAGAAAATGTCATATCTGGAATTACAGATTGTTGTGAGCAGCTCGGTGTAGGTGCCGGGAACTGGATTCAGGTCCTCTGCAAGATCAGAAGTGCTCTTTACTGCTGAGTTCTCTATCTGGTCCCAGAATTTACGACTCTGATTAGGAAAGACTAGCACACAGATGACTTTAAGAAAACATTCATTGTTTCCCTACTCTGAGTACAGTTTCTGGATTTCAATTTCTCCTGGAAGAGAAACACCAGCAGTCAGGCACAGGGAGGCTGAGGCACTAGTTTTGGGCATGCCTGGGTATGATAGCTAGTTCAAGGCAATCCTGGGGAACTTAATGGTGCTTTGTCTCAAGATAACAGAAGGGCTTGGCGTTTGCTCAATTTTTAGAGCATTTACTGAGCATATATAAGGTTAAATTAGCAGTGCAACTGGTGGGAGGTAGGAGGGTGACCCCAATAGTTTATAAGGACTTATCTATATGGCTAACAGATTCCTTCACCCCTGTACTTACAGATAGACTCAATACTGGAGGACAGTGCTGTGGACGCTGCTCCATCCTTACCCAGGGTTGGGTGGGTAAATAGCTGTTTTGTTTTTTGTTTTTTTTTGCGTTGGGACCACTATACTGTATGGATGGATTTTCAGGTCTGAAAGCCAGGAAAGGTTAGTTTTGCTTGTCTTTTGCCTAATGTGTTGTTGTTCTGTTTCCTTTCTTTTGTTCTGATTGTCTTTCTGTATTTTTTTTTTTTTTCTTGAGACAGGGTTTCTCTGTGTAGCTCTGGCTGTCCTGAAACTCACTCTGTAGACCAGGCTGGCCTCGAACTCAGAAATCCTCTGCTTCCCAAGTGCTGGGATTAAAGGCGTGCACCACCACTGCCCGGCTGTCTTTCTATCTTTAGAACTCACATTTGAGTTGTCCAGTCTTCTCCATCATATAGGGTAAACACCTTGTCCACTGACTTCTTACTTTAGCCACTTTTAGCCATATGGACTGAGATATGCTTCTTTGATATTTTCTCTAAAAGACTTCAATGCAGTCATTGGCACAATTTCTTCAGCAGTATGTGTTGGGGGCAATAAAATGTTGGTCATATTGTTTTACTTAACCCAATCTATTTTTTTTACAAACACAAATCAATATCTTCATGTATTTATTTTTATTGCATGTGTATGTTTATGCAGGTAGACCTATATGTAAGTGCATGCATACATGTGTGACTAGGTCCAGAGGACAACCTTGGGTGTCATTCCTTAGTAAGCTCCATCTTTTTTTTTTTTTTTTTTTTTTTTGTGAGAGGGTCTTTCACTGTTGTGGAACTTGCCAAGCAGGCTCGGCGGGCTGGCAGTGAGGGTCCACCTGTCTCCAACTGTTCTCACAACCATCCTTACCTTCCTTCTTTCCCTAAAAAACAATGTGTTCACAGATGAAACTGAGGTCTCCTGAGCTGTCTCCTCAGCCTAACTATCTTCATTTCAGAGATGAAGTTGAGACCCAAAAGGAAGAACTACCCTCTTCAAACCACATAGTTTAGTGGGAACATTCGGTAGTGAAAGACGCAACTGTTCGTTTTGTGTGCATTCTTCCATTCCGGCGAATGTTTCTTCCGTGTCCTTCCTCCTCACCTTCAGCAACCCGACACGTCGTTTCCATCGTCCCTGCCCTGGCTTCCTCTTCACTCATACTTTCATTCATGATGACGGTCCTCTGAAGAGCTGCTGGGTCACCTCCATGACAGAGGCTGGTGGAGTGAAATGTCCCAGCATTCCAAGCCTTTCCCTTCTAGAGAGAGTTCTAGAGTTTTGATCTTTTACCATCTTAAGCCTTCCTGTAACAGTGAAAGAAACGGACCGCACAGTTCGCTTCGTTCGTGTATCGCTGCTGAAATCCTTCAGAAGAGCTTCTGCCCCCTTAACTTGCGTTGCAAATTATTACTCCTCATCACACACCCTTTTCCAGCTTGCTGATATTCAGACCTTTCCTCCCAGGATGAATGTTTCACTCCCAATCAATAGATTCTCCTCCTTTGTCTGAGATGTCTCTACTTCCGTGCCTGTGGCCTCTTCCCTCTGTTGCTCTTCAGTTTCTTCCTTTGAAGCTCATTTGTTCCCACCCCTTTGATCTGATCTGCTGTCTTTTCTCTCGGCTCCCATAGCAACACAGGAATAAGAGTTTCTGTCTCACTCATCCCCTTCCTGGTCACGTCATCTAAGCACAAGGTTGAAGTGAGCACGCAAACTTCAGAATTTGGTGGTACATCCTGGGAACACTGAAAAGAGCAGGATCATTGGTGCTGGGAGAAAGCAGACAATTCTTAACCGTTAGTTATGGCAGCTCTCCGGACTCAGGCCTTGACAATGTCTTAAACCAAGAACTGTGATCTGAAGACACCAGGAGAGAAGGTTGGTGGTAACGGGTACCTTTTGGACTCCCCACAACTCATTGTGCTGTTCCTCTCACTTCTACTTCCACAGTGGCAGCCAGCTATGAAGTGCTGAGCCCAGGGCAGAAGCAACAGAGATGAGTGTCACTTGTACCCGCACAAGATGCTCAGAGCGCATCACTGACTAGAGTTCCTTTTACTGTGAAAGGATGACAGTGGGGTGTAATTATGTAAAGAATCAAACCATGACAATGACATTGGCAATAAGAGTAAAACATGAAAGAAATCCATTATTGGTCTCAACCACTGTAAGTAAGCATAGTAGCATATTTGATTTTGAAAAGATCCGTTGACACTAGAAACGTCAATATTCTCTTTGTACAGAAGAGGATTTTTGAAGGGTACAGATAGCAGTGAATTAATTGCCCAAGGCCATGTAGTTACAGAGTTTCTTATCTCTGTGTATGTGCGTGTTGCTTTTTTAATTTTTTATTTTGAGACATGTTCTCATGTAATCTATGTTGGCCTCTAACATGCTAAGCAGTTGATGCTAGCTTTGAGCTTTTTCCTCCTGAGTACTTGAGTTTGAGGCATGCACCACCCTGGCTGGCTAGGAGAAAGATTTTCAAGCCATTTAAATAGCTTCAAACTCTTCATGTTAGCCCTAGTTTCATGTTATGCCCAATTGTACTCAACAACCAAGATTATTGGGGGGGACCTGAATTCAGTTAAATATTCAGTACCTTCTGGAGGCTGTTTTTACAAGAAATCTTATCAGACACTTGGACAAATTAGAACTATGTGGGGACACACATTCTAGTTCCACTAAGACAGCCACTCTTGCTGACCCAGCAGCCCTTCTGAGGCACCAACACAGGGACAACAGTGCCAAACATTGTAGGAAATAAGCCATTCTGTTTTTTGTCTCAAACTCCTGTGTCATGCAAGTTGCAGTGTTGAAGGAGGTGACTGGTAATTTGTGTGGTGGTGATAATCTTAGTCTCAAGATGATATATATTTTTTATTTGTCCTACAACGTTTAATTTAGAACATACAAACACAATAAAGAAATGTTAATATGCACACATTTGAAGTGTTTGACATGTCAAAAATAAGGCTAGAAAACAAATGACAAACTGGAAAATATTTCTATTATGTAAAATTGAAAAGGTTTTGTTACAAATCTCTTCATCAATATTCTAAGGGCCTGAGGATGTATCTCAGTTGTATAGTACTTCCCTAGTTTAAACAAACCCCTAGGTTTGATCCCCTGCAATCCAGGCACAAGCTGAGGTGGTACATATTTGTAATTCCAGCATTGTGAGGTAAAGGCATGAGAACCAGGAAATCATGGTCACATTTCATTGCTTAATGTTTGAGGCTAGCCTTGGCTATATGAGATATTCTATGTAGTCAGAAAAGGTTGTAATCCTTTTTTCTCCTCCAGTTCATATATTATAAAGTCAAAACAGTAAATTTTGTTGAGGAAATGGAGAATTCTCAAGTGTGAAGACTGCTTCTAAGCTGGCATCTCTTGAGTTCATCTTCTGCTACCGGTTTTCAGCCAGTGGGTTGAAACCCTTTGGAAGTCGAAGAACCCTTTGGTAGGGGTAGTCTATTAGATATCCTGCATATCAGATATTAACATTACTGCTTATAACAATAACAAAATTACAGTTATAAGGCAGCAGTGAAGATAATTTCATGGTTAAGGGTCACCACAACACGAACTGAATTGCAGCATTAGTGTGAGGGGAAACAAACTGAAGCCACTGTGAATAAACCTTCCATTTTAGATAGTGAAATAAAAGTTTAAGTTCCCAAGATCTCCCTTGGTACCTGAATCCTGGTTGGAAAGTTGAAACATAAATGCTAGGCAAGTCTGCTCCACCAAAGTTGAGTAAACCAACCAGGGAGAACAGGATAAATGAAATGTTCCCAGGAAAGTCTCCTATTCCTGAATCCTGATTGGTGGAAAAATGTAACTGTAACTTTGCACAGATATTTGTGGTTTTTCACTACATCACTCTGTAATATTCTGGCTCCAGGAGTGGGGTCAGAGGTGGGTGGAAGGTGTCTTAGTTCAGCTCCCAAGTCTGCTCTGTGTCTCTGATCCATCAGTAGTGGCTTGATTACAGTAAACTTTTCTGCACTGTTCTGGTGTTTGAGTTGTGTTGGATCTAAGTGGACCCCACAACTCTAGGAAGGCTGAGAGCCTCTGTACTAGCCCCTTGTGTAATCTCACAAGTTGGGGTTAGACAGCCTTAAGCACTTCCAAGGAATAAAGTGCACTGGACATGATAGCCTTGAGAGGACTGAGTTAGCCAGAGCCAGGCTGACTCCATGACAAGCTGCAAACTGGCAGTTTGGGAGACTAGGTCTAAGTTTCTGTTTCCCAGAAAAGAGAACGTGGATCCAGGATCCTGTAGCCAGCCTTGGGCAGCCAATCCGAGGACACCTTGTCATCCTGCCTGAAGCAAGAATAGGTAGCTGGAATGAGTAAGTAACCACCCTGGGAAGTCTCCAGAGCCTAACCAATTGTAGAATCAGTCAGACCCTTAGAGACAGAGCTGATCGATCAAGGTAGAAGAGGACATACCCCTCCCTGGAATTCCCCTAACTGACAAGAAAAGCTGGGCCTTTGAGTCCACCAGGTGTCTCCTTTCTCAAACGGGGAGATTCCTGCATGCAGGAATTTCTGCTGAGTAAGCGCTCTTTTCTGTTGCATTCGATTTGAATCTGGGGTATCATTCTTTGGCAAATCATGGACCCTTACAGCCTGTTACTTCCTAAGTAAGATCATGAGTGAGAGTGATTTTTGTCCCTCTCTCTGTGTGTCTTACAGCTTGCTTGCTCTTATGAAACAAGCCACTACACTGTAAGCTGCCCACATAGAACTAAAATGACCATCTAGACCACAGCTGTCTAGAATACTTAACATCCTGTCAAAAACCAGGTCACCGATTGTGACAAAGCCAATCCTTCTGTACGCCAGCTGTAACACAGCTAACGCTTCTGCTGCGGTCTCAAGTGTAGCTTTGTGAGGGAAACTGAGACAGGAAGGGACCAGCTAGGTCACCCTGTTTTTAGCATTCTGGTCCTCAAAAACTGGAAGATAATAAATATTTTAAACAGCGAGGTTCTAGTTATATAAATGATGTTTAATCATTAATCTTAAGCTTAATGTTTAAGAATGATAATTACGGTGATAAGAAAGCGTACAGAGCTGGGTGGTGCTGGTACATGCCTTTAGTGTTAGCACTGTGAGGAGGTAGAGGCAGGCGAATCTCTGAGTTGAGGTCAGCCTGGTCTACAGAGTTCCAGGGCTACATAGACATACCCTGTCTCAAAATACACAAAACAAACAAACCAAAAATAAATTGCAAAGAAGTGACAAAAGTTTAAGGCTTTGAGGAGGATCTAGATGCCTTTGTGATGGTTATGCAGGTGCCTTGAGATTGCTTAATCTCTGTGAACTGTTTGGCCCGTGTAGGTTTTTTTGTTTTTGTTTTTGTTTTTGTTTTTGTTTTTTGTTTTTCGAAACAGGGTATCTCTGTGTAGCCCTGGCTGTCCTGGAACACACTCTGTAGACCAGGCTGGCCTCAAACGCAGAAATCCGCCTGCCTCCGCCTCCCAAGTGCTGGGATTAAAGGCATGCACCATCACTGCCCATGTGTGTTTTAAAACCAAAACTTAAAAAGAAAGTCTGCAGTGTGTGGTTGCACTCACCTTTAAGCTGGAGGCAGAGGCAAGCAGAATTCAAGACCAAGTTGGTCTACCACAGTGAGTTCCAGGACTGCTGGGGCTATGTAGAGAGATCCAGTCTCAAAAAATAAAACAGAAGAAGAGAGGACGATGGAGGAGGAGGAGACGGAAAGAGAATGGAGCAGAAGCACGTGGCCTGGAGAAACTGCAAGTTATAACGGGTCTCATGGCTGGGGAAGAGGGTAGTGGAGTGGTGGCTCTGCCCAATCTAGGCGTGCAGCGTGTATTCATATTAATTGAGTTGTGTTTTCTTGGCCTGGGCTTATTTGGGTTGGAGATTTACCACAACAAACAACAAATAAACAAAAACAACAACAAAATCTTAAATTAAATATAAGCCTATTTTGTAAAACAGGAATTTCATAAATGCAAAGAAATAGAAGTTCTGAGATAATTACATGGCTATTTTATATTAGCATAAATTTCAGTGTATTTTTAAAAGTTTATGGTTATTTAATAATTTTGCAGTTAGTAGTTTTTTAAAACGATATTTTTTTTGAAAATTTCATACATGCATACAGTGTATCTTGATCCCACTCCCCCATCTAAATCTCCTGGGAAATGACCCCCCCATACATGTGCCTTCCATCTTCATGTTTTTTAAAAAAATTATTTATTTACCCTTTGATCTAATTTGTTCCCTATATACATATGGTTGTGCGTCAGCCACTGGGGAATGGGCAACCTAGTGGCCACTCCCATCCAAAAACTGTGACTCTCCCCCCAGCAGCCAGTCATCAGCAGGTGCTATGCTGGTATTTTTAAGTGCCTTGATCTTGCGCAGGTAACCACAGCTGCTGAGCATCTATGCTGTGGCCAGAAGACGGTTCACAGCAGTCCCTCCCCCTACCTTATCATCTATTCTTACATTGTTTTTAATTGTTCCATACAAGATGTTTCCTCAGCCTGGAGGAAGGGGAGTTAGTAATCCTAAAGACTGATAAATTGATAGTAAACGAAAGCATATTTAGAAAATGGAATTTGCAAGATTCTAGCCATTCTTAGTAGATCCAAAATACATGCGAAAATATAGCCTATGTTTCATTACGTACACAGTATATAAACAATGATTCCAGTCTGGTATGATGGTTCTCGTGTGTGTGTGCGTGCTCAGATCTTTTATTTTTCAATGCTCATGGTAGTGTTGATTTCTAAAAGAGGGACTGGTATAATACATAGAAATGAAAATGCCAAAATGAAATTAAAGTGATAAAATGAAGTAAAGAACGGATTTCAGCTTCATTTGGATCTTCTTTTCTTCCCCTTCTTTCTCTTCTCTCTTTTCTCACCTTGATTTTTTAGTTTTTCTTATAGTGACTAGGAAGGAATTCATCAGGAGAAATTGCATTAAATCAATCAAACCAGGCACTTTGCTCACACCCTAGCAACAGGGGGCATCAAGCCAACCACAGTGATTAAAAGCCAAACAGAGCTTAGTAAGATTTAATATGCTGGAACCAAGCCTATAAGACTAAGCAAATGAGAACTTAATGAGACTTAAATTTACAACTACATATAGATCTTCGTTTTTAAGTAAAAGACACAGACCGACGAGGATGGGATTCGAACCCACGCGTGCAGAGCACAATGGATTAGCAGTCCATCGCCTTAACCACTCGGCCACCTCGTCAGAACATGCCTTAGGTGCCACGTGGGTCGGCCAGAGTTTTGAGACACCTGGCCACAATTTAGTGACATTGGGGGCAGTCGTGGACTGTGCGTAGAAGAATGGCCTAGAAAGGAAGAAAATGTGAGGGGGAGACCCTAACAACAGCAACAACAACAACAAAAGGAACTGCGAGGTGCGTGCTTTTGCTGTATTTAGAAAAGCAGTCATCTGGAAGGGAGCATCCGGAAGGAGCATCTTGGGCGGTCCCTCCCAGCAGAGGTGGGAGGATCTGGCCCTCAGGAGATGGTGGTGGGCGGTGCAAGGGTGGGCGTGACAGAGGTGGGCCAGGCCTCTCTGGCCGACAGCGCCCCCTGTAGCCCAAGACGCGCGCGGGTTTCCGCCCTGGTGACTAGCCGCATATCTCGGGGGAGGTAGTTCCTGGGAAAGTGATCGCTGGATCAGAGTAGTCAGTACTCAGGATCCGCGCTATTTTCTGCTTACTAGGACTTGGTCCGTGGGCTTTTCTCCCAGGCCGTCGGCACTAGAGGGACCTTGATTTCTGGCTTGTCTAGCCCGCATTTGATTTTCCAAGGAACGTGGTGCTTGAGAAAGCCCGGGCATACACATGCACACACACGCACACACATGCACGCGTGCGTGAAGGGAGGGACAGGCAGAGGAGGGAGACAAAAGGAGGGAGAGGAAGGATGATTCTGGAAAGGAAAGAGGTGGAAATTACTATTTCAGATGTTTTTGTGATAGGAAATGAATAATGAATAGAATAGATATAGATAAACATGGATAGGAATTACTGACTAATCCAAACCATAAATGCCCCCCTTGAAAATGAGTTAAAAGCAAAATGTTGTTTTGTTGAGACAGGATGTAGCCTGGACTGAACTCAAACTCCTAACGGCACTGGTGCTTCAGGCTTCCCTGGAGCCACAGAACTCCCTGCATGATTCCTTCCTTCCTTCTTTCCTTCCTTCCTTAGATTTATATCTATTTATTTGTTTATTTTTGTGAGTGTACACAGAATCATTTCTCTAACATCGGAAAGCAAGTTTTCTGAGAAAGAGAACGGAGATTTCAGAGGAAAGCACCGAGCGAAGGTGAACAGGGAGTTCTATCTACGGGTTAGATGAGGTAAGTTAGTAGCTGATCACCTGTATCCTTAAACCTGAAAACGGAAGGGACGGGTCAGAAACTGAGCCCTGGCAAACCAATCACTACTGAACATCGGGATGAGGTCGGGAGAGCTGGGCAGAACAGGTGCCTGTGTTCAGTCAAGATTCTTTTCCTTAAGGCTCCACCAACATCTTTGTGTTTGTTTTTGTGAATTCAGGAGTCACAAAGAATAGTTATTTTCTTCTTCCTTGAAGAGCCTTTACATTGTGGCTTTGTTGCATGACCCCCTTGGTGCTAACAGTCCTGCCTCAGCTCAGCAGTTTTCCACAGTCTTGCTCTCTGGGCTCAGTCTTATTGTTTTATTTTGTTTTGCACCAAGAAGAACCTATTCTCTACTCTCTTCCATCAAGTAGTTTTCTTCGTGGAGCATTCTTGACCTTTCTCCCTTTACCTTAGCTAGATAGATCCTTTTCTAATTCTTTACTTCTCACTTTAAATGTAAATTTAAAAATTCTGAGCAAAGCTAATTGCACATTCTAAAGTTTCAGTTGCTTTGGAATATGTGTAAGTGGTCTTCTTATTTTCCTTTAGTAGTGGCAAAGATTTTCACTATTTGGAGTTAAAATAATTTATTAATTTATAGACGGGGTCTTTCTGGCTTGAGACTTGTGATCCTCCTGTCTCAGCCAGCCTAGAGCTGGGATTATAGGCATGTACCCCTCCATTTGCTCCCATTTCTGTGTTTGTTTATGTGTGTGAGGCTGCACTTACGTCTGCTTGCATGAGGAGACTAGAGGACAACTTCAGTGCTGTTTCTTAGACACAGTCCACCTGTCTCCTTCCCCTGCACCGGGATTACAAGCACATGTTGTATGCTTGACAGAGCCAAAGCACAACAAAGCCACAACAACAACAACAACAACAACAACAAAAAACCAAAGCAAGGGCTCTGGGCTCTACTCAGGCCCTGATGCTTAAGGTAAGCACTTTACTAATGGAGTCATCTCGCCAGCTGATCCCCACCATACTTTTTGTTGTTATTTTTTGAGCTGCTATTTGCCCCCTTCCACTGCGACCAGATGCAGAAGCCCGGATCTATGTGATATTATCCGTTGGGTCTGGACTCCCCACAACCCGTTGATCTGTGCGTTATTTTTATTTTTTGTTTTTTTTGTTTTGTGATTGTTCCCATTTGCTGTAAAGAGAAGCTTCTTTGATGAAGGGTGTTACCTGCACTGCCCTGTGGGTATAAAGATAAGATTTTTTTCATGTATGTATGTATTTATTTATATATCAATTGCAGCCCCCCAATCCCACCCTCACAAATTCCTCCTCCCATTACCCCTCCCCTTGAGCCCCCTTGGGTATTACCCTGTCCTGGGACATCAAGTCACAGCAGGACTAAGTGTATTCTCTCCCACTGAGACCCAACCAGGCAGTACAGGTAGGGGAAAGGGATCCAATGGCAGGCAACAGAGTCAAGACTGCCCCCCTCCACTCCTGCCCCTGCTCCGATTGTTAGGGAGGATAAGATTTTTATTATAGTGACAGATTATGTTGTTCTAACAAAGTGGTGCTAGTGGATTCTTTTCTAAGGTCC
Source organism: Uromys caudimaculatus (assembly GCA_028551405.1). Lineage (NCBI taxonomy): Eukaryota > Metazoa > Chordata > Mammalia > Rodentia > Muridae > Uromys > Uromys caudimaculatus. The sequence goes on along the minus strand of JAPYYD010002432.1, from coordinate 1,723 downwards.
ACAGCCTAGCTGGCTATGTATGTAGCACCAGCCATGATTTCCCTCCTATTGACTGGGACTTAATTCCAATTAGGTAGCTGTTGGTGACCACTGAGAGTGAGTGTCATTTATTGCACCCTTATGCATATTGTAGCTAGTTTTACGTCAACGTGGCATAAAGTAGAGTCATCTGAAAGGAGGGAACCTCAGTTGAGGAAATGCCTCCATAAGATCTAGCTGTAGGACATTTTCTTAATTGCTGAATGATGAGAGAGGGCTGGGCCCATTGTAGGTGGTGCTATCCCTGGGTTGGTGTTCCTAGGTTCTATAAGAAAGCAGGCTGAGTAAGCATTGAGAAGCAAGCCAGTGAGCAGCACTCCTCCAAGGTCTCTGCACCAGCTCCTGCTTCCAGGTTCCTGCCCTGTCCTCATGCTTTTGTGATGAACAATTATATGGAACTGTGAGTGAAATAAATCTTTTCCTCCACAAGTTGCTTCTGATCACAGTGTTTCATCAAGCAGTAGTAACCCTAACTAAGACGCTAAGTGGATACTGGTGATGGTCCCTTCTCAAGGCAGAGAAACAGACTTTACAGTTCCCAGAGAAGAGGATGGGCCAAGAAGCTTTGCAAAAGCAGACACCAGCATCTTTGTTTAACTATGTTGTTTTAGGGTAGAGTTCTTGTGTCTGCTTTCTTATTCCCATGTAACCTAATATTTTCTAAGTAAGCTTCTTAGAATCTCATCCTACTCTATTCTCACTAAAAACTTGCTGATATTTTCCTCCTTATCAGTAATTGCAGATACTTCACATGTGTCTATGTTCTAGAATAGGCTTCTTTCTCACACTTCTTTGCACACCACAATGCCTCAGATCTATGGTAATGACAAAACCTTCCTTGTACAGGTCAGGCTTGGAATTGGCAAAGTGTTCTTCTGGTCTGTGGTGGAACGTTGGTAGTGTGTGCAAGTTCGAGTATTTATGGATGATTGACTAGTGTGTGCAAAACCTAGTAACTTGTACTGGCTGGTTTTGTGTCAACTTGACACAAGCTGGAGTTATCACAGAGAAAGGAATTTCAGTTGAGAAAATGCCTCCAAGAGATCCATCGGTAAGGCATTTTATCAATTAGTGATCAAGAGGGAGCCCCTTGTGGGTGATAACATCTGTGGGTTGGTAGTCTTGTGTAGGGAGCGGTTAGAGTATTCGCCATTACAAGATGGCGCTGACTTCTGCTGTCACTCTGAGGAAACTTGTGGATAGCGCGGGGTGGCTCGCCAGAAGCGCCTGCGCATTATGGGTGTACATGACTAATCACCGTCCACTCCCGGGGCACGCCAATCAGTGGAGGACACGCTGCCTCAGGGCTATATAAGCAGCGCCATTCTGGGGCCCCGGGGTCTTCCTCTTTTCATCATGCAATAAACGCATTGCTGCAGAAGGATCCGTGTGTCCGCGTGGGTTCTTGCTGGTGAGACCAAACAGCGCGCAGGACAACTGGTGCCGGAAACCCAGGACGCCGGGAGATCTTGACACCGAGGGGAACCCCCCGCCCAACGGACGGGGAGGCTTCACAAATCTGCAGTGGTAGGTGAGCTCTCTCAGGTATGCTGGATTCTGAATTTCTGATGGGGTCGTTTGCGGGTGATGCACTACTGGGACTTCTCTTGGCAATTGTGATTGCTGCCCGCTTCCTTCTGGTCTATAAATGCAAAAGGGAGATAGCTAATGGCCAGGAGGCACT
>JAPYYD010002431.1:0-15987 GCA_028551405.1 Uromys caudimaculatus | reverse complement strand
AAGAGACCAAAATACATGGCTTAAGTAAAATTAATTATTCATACATAAGAGAGAACCATCTGCATCCCTCCCAACCATCCTTCAATAAACAGCTCAGAGAAAAGAGACATCTTTCAAGGAGAGTAGAAAAGTACTACTGCTGGGGTCTGAACATCTTACTGTTGCAACCTTTATGGGCCACTTTAGGGAATTCTGCACAGAATTTAGGAAATGAGGCTTAAAGGATCCTCAGTTTACACCTGGATGGGAGCAAAGTTCTGCAATTTTAAAGTAATAGCCAGAAGTACAACAACTGCCTGCAAAAATCAGGGTTCAGACCTCTGTCATTATACAGTATCTCAATACTAAGTGCCTGATGCAAAGGACACAGGATAATCTCAGAATCAGCCTGCTTTGGCCTGTCTTCCTTCATCTACCTCTATCTTTTTGTCACAGGAATTAAGATACAGAATAATTCTCCAAAGAATGACATAGGAATTGCAAAACATTTTCTCAAAATAGCTAATTACAGTACCTAGCCAGGACTCATCTTTCCTTGATAGCCTTCATTCCAAATGAAACATTTCTACAGTGACGAGGAAGGGAAGATGCACAGAGGAACTATGAGTAGACAGGCTTCACTGTATCTGCTCCCTTAATATATTAACAGATTGCAATCTTCAACTTTGGCTGTCACTTTTATTTAATATGAAATTGCAGAATGTTTTTTCTCCCTATGGGTCTATTAGAGCATTTCCCAGGAGGACTCATTGAGAGGTGATTATCCTACCATGTTGGATGGTATTTTTCCATGGAAGCTCAGATATAGAGAACCCAGGGAAAGGGGGTATTGCTTTGTCTGTTCAACTAAGCAGCCTGCGGATGAACTTGTCTATAGAGTTTCTGCTACTGCCTCTGTTGGTACCCTCCTTTTTTTCAAATAGAAAGGAGTTCATTTAGCCCTCTAACAACAAGTAAAGAGGAGCAGTCATCCAGGAATCTTTTAGGCCTTTATCACAAGTCTGGAACTGCTGATATAACATACTTATGGACTGAGAAAGTGCTGTGTTCTCAGCCTTTTTTATTGTTCGAAACCTCTTTGCACTACCTGTGCAATACTTTGTAAGCAAATTTAATACATGTCTTTTGCAACATACTTTCTCTTGATTATACTGCTCCAGAGAACCTTGGCTAATACATATATATATCACACAGTTTTAGATGACTACCCATCTCTCATGAAACAAATGTCTAAATACAGTTAGTTTTCAGAGATCTTGTTCATCTTCATTTCCAAAATCTCTCTATTCCCTGAAAAGATGATCCAGCGCACAAATATACTTTACTTGTATATCTCTTTCCTGCATATGAGAGTTGGTAATGACCATCCTGATTGATAGTTGTTGGGATCTACCACTCCCTTCTGCCTCTACCGAGTGTTAGAGGATCTAGAGTAGTGGTTTTCTATTTTTCACATTAATTTATTTATTCATGCCACAACCCAATTGCAGCCCCCTTCTCTTCCTAGTATCCCACTCTCATAGTCCCTCCCACATCTCTCCTTGCCTTCTCCTCTGGGAATCAACACACCTTGGCACCTCAAGTCACTTCATCTATAAACATCCTCTCACACTGAGGCAAGACAAAGCATCCTGGTTATAGGCATAGAATCCACCGGCAGAAAACAGAGTCATCAACAGTCCATGCTCAAGGTATTGTGGGTCTTGCATGAAGACCAAGCGGCACATCTGATATATACATGCAGGGTCCTAGGTTCAGCTCATGTATGTTCTTTGGTTGGTGGTTTAGCCTATGGGAGAACTCAAGGGTCAGGTTAGATGACTCTGTTGATTTTCCTGTAGAGTCCCTATCCCCTCCACATCTCTCAATCCTACCCCCAACTATTTCACAATGTTGTCAAATTCTGTTTAATGTTTGTCTGTGGGTCTTTACATCTGTTTTAGTCAGATGCTTGGTAGAGCTTCTCAGAAGACAGTTATGCTGGCTCCTCTCTGCAAGCATAACAGATTGTCATTAACAGTGTCAGGGTTCTTTTCCATGGGATGGGTCTCAAGTTTTGCTAGTTATTGGTTGGCCATTCCATCATTTCTTTGGATGTTGATAATGCCTGTGACAAAATCCAACACAAATTCATGTTAAAAATCTCAGAGATACCAGGGATACAAGGCACTTACCTAAAAATAATAAACACAATATACAGCTAGTCAATAGCCAACATTAAACTAAGTGGAGAGAAACTTCAAGCAATTCCACTAAAATCAGAGGCAAGGCAAGTCTGTCCACTCTCTTCATTTTTTTTTTTTTTAATGCAGTACTTGAAGCTCTACCTAGAGCAATAAGATAACTAAAGGAGATCAAGTATGCCGAGTCCTGCTGATCTTGTAAGGGATGGAGTGACATGATTCCCATCCCTAGAACATGGCCTGGGCCTCCATGAGTATCAGCAGTAACTGTGCATGAGCCTTGCATGTATATAAGAACTTCATCTTCCTCCTTCAGGAAATATTCTCCCTACCAAGGTTATCAGGGACTATTCTTCCTACCAAGGTGTACTGGCTGGTTTTGTGTGCCAACTTGACACAAGCTGGAGTCATCACAGAGACAGGAGCTTCAGGTGAGGATATGCCTCCATGAGAACCAGCTCTAAGGCATTTTCTCAATTACTGATCAAGGGGGAAGATCCCATTCTGAGTGGTACCGTCTGTGGGTTGGTAGTCTTGGGCTCTATAAGAAAGCCAGCTGAGCAAGCCAGGAGAAGCAAGTAAGCCAGTAAGTTACATCCCTCCATGGCCTCTGCATCAGCTCCTGTATCCTGCCCTGCTTGAGTTCCAGTACTGATGAACAGCAATTTGGAAGTATAACCTGAATAAACCCTTTCCTCCCCAACTTGTTTCATGGTCATGATGTTTTGTGCAGGGATAGAAACCCTGACTAAGACATGAGGTTAATAACTACATGATAATCAGAAGCAGAAAGAGTCCAGGAGTCGAGAGTGGATCTAGGTTCCTTAGCAAAAATTGTTTACTTTGTTACCTTCAGTATAGCCCTTAAGGTTGGGATGTGAAATTGGGTATCTGCAAGAATAGTTAGTAGCTAGCAGTTAGTAGCTCTTAGCTGCTGAGCCTCCATATCTCCAGTCAGCCCCTTGACCTTGATATTTTGAGATAAAATGTCTCAATAGACTTAGTCTCACTATTTTGGCTGTGCTGGCTGTCCATAGAGCCCCAGGGATCAACTCATCTTTGCTTCCACAGCCCTGGATTATTGGTACATATTGCTACACTCACCTTTTAAAAGTGGTCCATATACTTTGCTCAATAGACCATGTCTCTAATCCTTATGATGATATGAAGTAAGAAAATTATTCATTTGTGCTTAGAGTATTAATTTCTTAGCATACCAGAGTCATCTGTGGCTCGACCATGTCATTAGTTATATACAGAGGCAGAAGGAACACAGTCCAGGCTGGGACATCGATCCTGAGCCTTCCATTGTTAACCCTGAATAAACTTACTGAAGATTTTTTTTCTACCTATCACTCTTTACTTACTGAACCTACAGCTCATTGGCTAATTATGCTAGACAGTCAGTCAATCAGCATTTTCTGGGGATCCTTGCCTCTGCTTCTACATCCTTGTCACTATGAAATAGCTGTGATGATTCACCAGACATTTATACCTAGGTGGTAGGGATCAAATTCAGGACATCAACCTTTAGTGTAAGCTCCTTCCCTGATAAGCCTGTACCAGTACCTGTGCTTTTCTTCTTATCACCAGAGCTGAGTTCTATGATCATTACTCTTTTTCCCTACTTCTTGCCTCATTCTGTGACACACTACCCAATTATTTAAAGAACAAGAGACAAGAGGTTCTATTTATTTATACATTGTGTGGGGCTGGGGACCAAAACTGAGACCTTTTAACTACCAAGCATGCCCAACCAGCATCACTAAGATTTATCCCAGCCCTTGTTTTTTAGATAATGTTGTATGATTGCCAAGGCCAGCCTCAAACTCATGATCTTCCTACTTTGCCTCTCAGTTCTGGGATTATAGACATATGCTATCTAACCCAGCCAAGGATGAATTGTGTAATGACTTCAGTCCATTTTTTTCCTGAAATATATTATAGAGCCACAGAATGAAACCACTTGCATGTCTTACAAGCCCATTCCTTTTCGAGGCAAGTTCAATCTGTGTATTATTTCCCAATATCTGTCCCTGCACAAGATCCCTATGGAGGTACATAGTACATTCAGATTCCATGAAAACCACTGAACAGACTGATAGGATACATCTTTTCTCTGCCGTATCTATACTCTACCTTTCTGATCCCTCCATTGTCCATATCCATCCACCACTTTCTAATATGGTTTGCTCTGTATGAATCCTATTATAGACTGTATAAATTGTGACAGGTGTCTCTTGACTTGTCTGTACTCAAATAACAGAGTAGATTAAAGCTAATAAAGTAATGATTTATTAACTTTAATGCATCAAAATATGCAAGTCATCATAGCTGTTGAGAATTGAATAGTAAAACAACCATGTCAACCTGTACAAGACCTGTGCAAGACTGAGCCAATTAACATTCTGTCATGGAACTGGAAGGGGCCTCTAGGCATTCAGTTAACAATGCCAGAGGAGGGGCGGAAACAATCTTTTCAGTGGCATAGTCACTTCTAAGTTACTCATGCTCCTGTAAATAACCCCTCACACATGTTTGGGTGAACAATCCTCATTAAACTTATTGGTTTACTTAAAAAGGAGACTTAGGGGATAGGGTCATTTGGGAAAAAGAGAAGGACCAGCAGGTTCAGGAGATGCAAATGAGGACAATGGAGTAATTATGGTAAAAGATCTACATGAATATATGAAAATATTATAATGGAGCTTGTCATTACAGACCAATAAATAAAGAATCATGCAAGCAAACAAATAAGCCAAATGAAAGGTTTCTTTTTGAATACAGTGTTCCTCAGCAAATAAATGTTTGTAGCATCCACTGTCTGATCCATTCATTTGTTTCATGTTATTTAGGGTCTTGAGATCTCAATTAACAATATATCTGTTTAAGTCTCCTGTCTCCAGAAGAATGAAAGTGGCTGAGTGTCCGAGTATGAGTCATGTTTCTGTGTTTCCCTTGTCATTGACAGTTCATGTCCTGCCCTCTCCAAATGCTCTTTGATTGGTGGAGCATTCAAGCAGCTGTAACTCCACTGCCAAATGTCAGCAGCCAATCCTCTCACTGCATTGCCCACAAATGACTGGCTCAAGCTTTCCTAGTTGTTCAAATCTGGATTAAGATTCAAGGCACCATGGATTTGGAGGCCTTTGTTCAGTATATGAGAGTGTAGCCATCTGTTGCTGTCATCATTAGTGTCTGACAGTTGAATGTGATAATGATGTTTTTTTTTCCTAGTGAAGACATATATGTCCAGTTCTAACTGCTGCAGGCTAAAATTACTACCTCCAAGATGCACTTCATCCCTGAAAAGTTCTGCTTTCTAGTATCCATCCTATTCTGACATTTGTTCTCCAAGGATCCCATGATCTCATGGAAATTCTCTTCTTTCTAAATAGGGAACAGAAAGCCTTCCTTCCTTCTCACACTATGTTTCTTACCTGTGTATTCCCTGTAAACTGTGCCTCTATACCTCACCTTCAAACAATATTCAGGATCTGCTAGAGAATATAACTTTTTTTTTGGATTTTGGAGACAAGGTTTCTCTGTATAGCCCTGGCTGTCCTGGAACTCACTCTGTAGACCAGGCTGGCCTCGAACTCAGAAATCCTACTGTCTCTGCCTCCCAAGTGCTGGGATTAAAGGCGTGTGCCACCACTGCCTGGCTGAGAATATAACTTTTATTCAGCCTCCAACTTGCCCACAGGCTCCTAAAGCTTAAACTAAGAGAAGAAATCGGAACTATACAAATGAACATCCAACGGGGACACTCAGAGACTGGAAGGAAAGTGAGGGCATACATGGCCACAAGATTATTCTATTTGAATAATAATGATAATAATTTAACTTCCTCAGATCCATGCTGGAGTAAACATAAAGAAATTGAAATGATTGAACAAATTTTATTTCCATTCATCAATCCTGAGAAAGCTACAAGTATACCACTGATCACTAGGCTGATAAGTATTTCCAAACTGGGCTTGATTCCTTGCATCCCCTAGGTAGCTTTAACTGTCAACTTGATGTAGTCCAGAGTCATCTAAGAAGGGAGTCTCAGTTTAAGGATTGCTGTGATCAGGTTGGCTTATATGTCTGTGGTGAAAATTTGTTGATTGACACAGGTGGATCCACTTTACTCTGGGGGTTTCTATTCTCTGGACAGATGCTGCTTAGCATGATCTTCAGAATGAGCCAGTAAGCAACATCTTTCCATGGTTTCTCCTCCAGCATCCTAGTTGAGTTCTTGCCTTGATTTCTCTTTAAGAATTGGCATGACTTACAGGAAGAAATAAACCCTATCCTCTCAATTCATTGCCATTTGTCAGAGTGTTTTACTACAGTCACAGATTTGAAACTAGACATTGTGAAAGTCCAGTAATTGCATTTTTCAACTTCTCAAAACCTGGGATGTATCTATGCAGTTTGCTTTACTGATTTGTGAACTCTGTGCTCAATCAGACAGCTTGCTGTGATAGTCAAGGCACTTGGCTCTGTGTTTATTTACTCTCACTAGCAGAATTTTCTCATTAGTATGATTTTTGCTAAAACACTGAACCATAACTATAATTTATTTTAAGTAGAGGACGGGGTTCCAAAATTCTTCCTTTTTACTTAACATGCAGATGGAGGTTAGTTACAGTGCCTCATATAAAAGAGGCAATAGTAGAATAGTCCCTGTTAATGTTAATTGTGAGGCGGTAGACTATAACTATATGGCCACTAGTATTAGTCAATGTGAACACTTCCATCATCGTACCAAGGCCATCTCTCTACCTCTCAGCTCCATTGGCTAGGATTTAATTAATAATTTCATTGAGTACAACTAATTCATAGGCTTGACATACTCTAGAACATATAATTGCTATAATAAATATGCTTTTTAAAATCATGACTATCTTCTTTCCTTTTTAAAATTCATATCTTTCAGAATCATTTGCAAGGTCACTTCCATGCATTTATTATGTGGTGATTGCAGAATCAAACCTTGAATGACACAAGCCAAAGGGAATTTCCATCCTTCAACTTTTTTATCTCAGGCATTTTCTCAAAACAACATAAAGCAAACTAACAGAAGATTATCAGAAAAACATTCATATTCAAACACTTGTCTCCTAATTCTCTATAGATGACCAAAGGTTAAAGACATACAAGCAACTCTGTTATGAAACCATGTCATTAAATTTGCAAATTTTCTTATTCTAGTTATTACAGATAATATTGGATTTGAAAGTATGTAATCTTAGCTCTTCCAGGTTCTTTTACCTTTTGATAATACTCTCAGTGGGAATCAGACATTCGACAATGTTCTGCAAAATCCAAAATATTATACCTGCTTTAAATAACACTAGAATAGTGTGTGTGAGTGAATGGTGTAGAGAAACCCTGCTATTTAAGGTCAGAGTCTACCATGCCCAAATATCTCCCCCAAGCAAGTACAAAATGGAGGACTCCCTTTTCCAGCATGCTTTCCTCTTCCTTTCCTTATCTAGGGGGCCTCGGCACCACACTCTACCTGACCGATGTAAGGTAGTGGTCGGTGAAAGTACAGATTCAAATTCCTATGAATGAAGGAGTATATTGGCAGAGGACTTCTAAAGCATGGAGAATATTTTAATAGTGGTAATACAAGACTTGAAGGAGCTCACCCCATATCTGTGTAGAGCATTTCATGTACACGGAGAAGACAGAGCTATAATCAGGTTCTTTGAGGATAGTACAATCTTGCTTATATTTGAGAGTTTTCATATTAATTTTAAGAGATTAGGCACTGACTTCTCCTTATTAAGTCGATTGGCCTCCTTAAAAATATCAAGGGATGGGGTTGACCTACATTTTTTTCCCCTTTGAGACTTGTTGACACATCTAGCTAAAGTATCCATAAATCTAGGACACTCTTTCGTTTAAGTGGCAGAGGACAGAGATGTCTCCAAAATTTGAATTCTCTGTCTTTACAGCCAAGCAGGGCTCTGTTCTATAGTTGTCTGGCCAAAAAAAAAAAAAAAAAAAAAAAAAAGCTTGATCTCTAGCTCTTGATTCTGTCTTCACTGAAGAGGAAGAACCACAAAAACAAAAGTCTGGGGTTCATATATCCTTGTTGTTCTATTCATACTGCCTTAAATTTTCCTGTAAGACAAGTAAGAACTACATGAGGTATCAATGACTTTGAAAGGAAGTACAACAAAACTTCTTTCCTTTTCTAGTATTTGATCTTATATAACAAACAATTAAAATCCCATTCATAAAATGAACCAAGGGCTATATCTCGCTCTTATGAAATATTCTGTTTTCTTAGTACTCAGATAGATATGAACAAGTTCCCATTCTAAGCACCACTTTGTGAGCTTTGAAAATATCTTTAAAAATAAAATATAATCCTGTAAAGATGTCCCAATAGGTAAAGTGTCATACATGCATGAGGTCATCAATTCAGATCCCTACAGGCCTCATAAATTAGATCTGGCAGTAGTGTCAATAATGCTGGTACTCCGATAAAATTGCTGGAGGGAATGAGAAAACTTCTGGAAGCCTGGGGGCTAACTATCCTTGCAAGGTAGAAGCAAGGACTAGAATACAATAGTCCTATGACCTCTACACATGTACTATGGTACACACATGCCATCCATCCAATAAATGAACATAGAAAGACCATAATCATGCCACCATGTATACAACCATTAGAACAGCCTCAAGATTAACATTAACAGTGGTTCCTCTAATATTGTCTCTTTTATATGAGGCATTGTAACTAGCCTCCATCTGCACATCAAGAATGTTAAACTAGCATTGCCATTCAACCCTATCACCTGGGGGGGGGGTGGGAGAAAGAAGAAAGAAAACGATGAAGGAGATGAAAAAGAGGAATAATAGAGAATGGAGGAAAGAAGAATGAAAAAATGAAGAAATGGAGAGGGAAGAAGGGTGGAAAGGGGAGAGGAAGAGAAGATGGGGAGTGAGAGAAAGTGTATAAGAATGGAGTATAGAGGAGGGAAGGAAAGAGGAGGGGATAGAAGAGAAGAAAAAGAAATGAAAGGTAATGATAAGTGTTCCTTGGAAGGACAAGGGCTGAGATCTCAGAACACATGGCCCAATGCCTGCACAGTGACTGGCAGTCCATAGGAGTCAGGAGTAGATAATGAATCATATATTCAGAAAGCAAGAAGACCAATTTTCTTTTACTCATATGAGCTTTATCTAAATGAGCTCTTCAGTTTCTGAATAGACTCAACTAGGCTCACTATGGACTATGATGCTTTGAGTGTCTCCTCTGTATTCATGTTGTTTCTATGTCAGAATATAGCCACAGGCACAGGATTCTAGAGTGGAAAGATTATGTAGTATGTGGCAAAGTCCCTGGAAGAGGGTTTGCCCTTCCTGGGGTAGAACTCATGTCACCTTAGCCCTCATCATGAATCCTACTGCAGAATCAATATATATATATATATATGTGGGCCTGTTGATGGATCAGTGGATAAAGTGCCTGCTGTGACACATAAGGATTAGAGTTCAGTGTCCAAATAAATAAATAAATAAAAATAGCTAAGGGGGCCTGTTGTTGGATCAGCGGATAAAGTGCCTGCTGTGACACATAAGGATTAGAGTTCAGTGTCCAAAATCATATGTAAAATTTGAGCTTGGCATCCTAGGCCTATAACACTAGCACTGGGCATATGGAGACATGTGGGACCTGCAAATCTAGCCAACCCAGTGAGCTCCAAGATAAATTGGATAACCTGTCTGGAACAAAAAAGACCTAAGGTGAAGGTCAATACAAGGAGATACTTAATGTCCACCCATGAAGGCCACATCTGCACACCACATACATAATAACATAATACATGTATGAAATTCTCACAAATGGACATTGATATATTAATATGTGTATATGATGACACTTAATAGCAAACTCAGTTAATATAGACCAGTTGTCTAAAAAAAGGAGACTCTTACGCCATCTTGTGTGAAAAGTTCACCTAACTTCATAAAGAGCCCACTAGAAAAAAAAAATTGGGAATAGAAGACACAACTTTAGATCTAAAACAGCACATTTCTTATTATTGCATGAAAGCTTGTCCATAGAGCTTTCACACCCATTGGGTTCTTCTTGCATGTGCATGTGTTATTTAAGAAACTAAGAGTAGACACAAATTCAAGCCTTAATGAGTCCTCAATCTGTTGATTTCACTGTCCTTTTTTGTCATAGACAACTGCATGGTAATAATTGTCAACTTGACAGGATTTGAAATCACTTCAGAGACAAACTTCCAGGCTGATGTGTGAGATATCTTGGTTAGGTTACTCTCTGATATGCCTGCGAGGGGTTACCTTGATTAGGTAGAAAGATCTTCACACCATGGGTGACACCATTTCTTAGCTTAGGATTTTGAACTGTATTGACGAGAAAGTGAGCTAACCTCAAAAAAGCACTCATCTATCTGTTCTAACAGTGGATACCATGGGACCATCTCTATCAAGCCTCTGATGCCATCTCTTTCCACCATGAGGGACTTGTACCCTGAAACTGTGAGGCAAAGTAAGCATTTGTCCCTACATTGTTTTTATTGGGCATTGTATCACACTAAAAAGAAGGAAAATGTGGGCCATAGTGATCATGGTCTGGAATTACTAAAGCTCCTTAAAGCCCTTTCTACAAAAAAAAGGACTCAAGGAAAAATGGATTAATCCTCTCCCATATGTTCAAGGAATTCATAAAAAATTGTCATACTTGCTCTGCCTGGGCTACTGGGAGTCCACAGCCAATGAGCGCCAGGAGAAAACTATCCTCCCAGGAGGGTGGAAAAGCCGGGAGTGGGGTTAAGGGGAGCAACACTGCTCACCGAGGCCCACATGGAATCGGAGGGATACAGGGCCTGAGAACTTGGGGGCAGGAAACCTCTGAACCTTCTGGTTTCAATCTGTGGGTGGAGACCTCTGCCTTTGCCACCAGGAGTTTGTAGCCAATGAGCTCCAGGGAAAAGCTACCCTCCCAGGAGTGTGGAAAAGTCGTGAGTGGGGTTAAGGGGAGCAACACTGCTCACAGAGACCCGCCCGGATCCGGCAGGATACAGGGCATGAGAACTCGGAGGCAGGAAACCTCTGAACCTTGCGGTTTCCATCTGTGGGTGGAGACCTCTGCCTGGACAACCAGGCATCCATAGCCAACAAGCTCCAGGAGAAAGCTGCCCTCCAAGGAGAGTGGAAAAGCCGTGAGAGGGGTTAAGGGGAGCAACACTGCTCACTGAGACCTGCCCGGAACTGGTGGGATATAGGGCCTGAGGGGAACTTCGGTGTAGGAAAAGTCTGAACATTCCAGTTTCCATCTGTGGGTGGAGACATCTGCCTGGGCCACCAGAGGTCTGTTCCTGAGGACCTCAGTCTGAGCTCCAGGACTCCAGGAGAGAGTGGGTATCCCAGTAGTGCTGACACACCTTTGAGCACAGGCAAAACCACCACTTCTGTTCAAACTCACTGGATCAAAAGGGACCCTTGCAGAGTCATCAGGACATAGGAACCAAGGGACAGCTGGGGACAAGATCCTTCTGATTTCTGTCTGCACCCCAGAGCTGACCCTGTGCCATAGCTCTCCAAACCCAAACACCTCTCAGATAGAGCTGGTCTTCAAGGAGTATTGGCACAGAGGCCTGCAGGAGGGGCAAGTCACAACCAGACAGGGTAAGACCAGCTAAAATCAGAGTTAAGCAGATGGCAAAAGGCAAGGGTAAGAACATAAGGAATAGAAACCAATGGTATTTGGCATCATCCGAACCCAGCTCTCCCATCACAGCAAGCCCTGGATACCCCAACACACCAGAAAAGCAAGACTCAGATTTAAAATCATTCCTCATGATGATGATATAAGACTTTAAGAAAGAAATGAATAACACCCTTAAATAAATACAAGAGAACAGAGATAAACAACTAGAAGCTTTTAAAAAGGAAACACAAAAATTGATTGAAGAGTTACAGGAAAACACAATCAAACAGACAAAGGAAATGCACAAAACTATCCAGGGGCTAAAAATAGAAATAGAAACAATAAAGAAATCACAAAGGGAGACAACCTTGGAGTTAGAAAACCTATGGAAGAGATCAGGAGTTATTGATGTAAGCATCACCAACAGAATACAAGAGATAGCAGAGAGAATCTCAGGAACAGAAGATACCATAGATAACATTGACACAACAGTAAAAGAAAATGCAAAATGCAAAAAGCTTCTAACCCGAAACATCCATGAAATCCAGGACAAAATGAGAAGACAGAACCTGAGGATAATAGGTTTAGAAGTGAGAGAAGATTCCCAACTTCAAGGACCAGCAAATATCTTCAACAAAATTATAGAAGAAAACCTACCTAACCTAAAGAAAGAAGCGAACATAAATATAAATGAAGCTTACAGAACTCCAAACAGATTGGATCAGAAAAGAAATCCGTCCCGTCACATTATAGTGAAAACACCAAATACACAAAAGAAGGAAAGAATATTAAAAGCAGTAAGCGAAAAAGGTCAAGTAACATATAAAGGCAGACTTATCAGAATTACACCTGACTTGTCACCAGAGACTATGAAAGCTAGATGATCCTGGGCAGAACTCATACAGACCCTAAGAGAACACAACTGCCAACCTAGGCTGCTATACCCAGCAAAACTCTCAATTACCATCAACGGTGAAACCAAAATATTCCATGACAAAACCAAATTTACACAATATATTTATACAAACCCAGCCCTACAAAGGATGATGGATGGTAAATGTCAACTCAAAGAGGGAAACTATACCTTAGAAAAGAAAGAAATTAATTTCAACAAATTCAAAAGAAGATAGCCACATAAAAGTAAAAATAACATTGAAAATAACAGGAACCAACTATCTCTATTCCTTAATATCTCTTAACATCAATGGACTCAATTCCCCAATAAAAAACAGAGACTGACAGACTGGATCCATAGAGAGGACCCAGCATATTGCTGCATTCAAGAAACACATCTCCATGATAAAGACAAACACTACCTCATAGTAAAGGGCTGGAAAGCAATTTTCCAGGCAAATGGTCCAAAGAAACAGGCTGGAATATTCATTCTAATATCAGATAAAATCAACTTTTACCAAAAAGTCATCAAAAAAGATAAGGAAGGACACTTGATACTCATCAAAGAAAAAATCTACCAAGAAGAACTCTGAATCCTGAACATCTATGCTCCAAATGCAAGGGCACCCACATTCATAAAAGAAACTTTACTAAAGCTCAAAGCACACATTGCGCCTCACACAATAATAGTAGGCAACTTCAACACCCCATTATCATCAATGGACATATCTTGGAATCACAAACTAAACAGAGACACAGTGAAACTAACAGATGTTATGGACCAAATGGACTTAACAGATATTTATAGAACATTTCATCCTAAATCAAAAGGATATACCTTCTTCTCAGCACCTCATGGTACCTTCTCCAAAACTGACCATATAGTAGGTCACAAAACAAACCTCAATAGATACAAGAAGATTGAAATAATCCCATGCCTCCTATCAGATCAATAAGGATTAAGGCTGGTCTTCAATGGCAACAACAACAACAGAAAGCCCACATACACATGGAAGCTGAACAATGCTCTACTCTATGATAATGTGGTCAAGGAAGAAATAAAGAAAGAAATTAAAGACTTCCTAGAATTTAATGTAAAAGACAATACAACATACCCAAACTTATGGAACACAATGAAAGCAGTGTTAAGAGGAAAACTCGTAGCTTTGAGGGCATCCAAAAAGAAACTGAAGAGAGCATACACTAGCAACTTAACAAAACACCTGAATGCTCTAGAACAAAAAGAAGCTAACGGACCCAAGAGGAGTAGAAGGCAAGAAATAATCAAACTCAGGGCTGAAATCAACCAAGTTGAAACAAAAAGAACTATACAAAGAATCAACAAAACCAAGAGATGGTTCTTTGGAAAATCAACAAGATAGATAAACCCTTAGCCAGACTAACCAAAGGGCACAGAGACAGGATCCAAATTAACAATTTTCAAAATGAAAATGGAGACATAACAACAGATTCTGAAGAAATTCAACAAATCATCAGATCCTACTACAAAAGCCTATACACAACAAAACTGCAAAATATTGATGAAATGGACAATTTTCTAGACAGATACCAAATACCAAAGTTAAGTCAGGATCAGATAAACCATCTAAACAGTCCCATAATGCCTAAGAAAATTGAAGCAGTCATTAAAAGTCTCCCAACCAAAAAAAGTCCAGGAACAGATGGGTTCACTGCAGAATTCTATCAGACCTTCAACGAAGAACTAATACTATTACTCTCCAATCTATTCCACAAAATACAAACAGAAGGAACACAACCGAATTCCTTCTATGATGCCACAGTTATACTGATACCAAAACCTCACAAAGTCCCAACAAAGAAAAAAAACTTCAGACCAATTTCCCTTATGAATATCGGTGCAAAAATACTCAATAAAAGTCTTGCAAACTGAATCGAATAACACATCAAAAGGATCATTCATCATGATCAAGTAGGCTTCATCCCAAGGATGTAGGGATGGTTCAATACCCGGAAATCCATCAATGTAATCCACTATATAAACAAACTCAAAGAAAAAAAAAAAGACATTGTCATTCATTAGATGTTGAAAAAGCATTGGACCAAATATAGCATCCCTTCATGATAAAAGTCTTAGAAAATTCAGGAATTCAAGGCTCACACCTAAACATAGTAAAAGCAATATCCAGTAGCCAACATCAAACTAAATGGAGAGAAACTCGAAGCAATCCCACTAAAATCAGGGACTAGGCAAGGCTGCCCTCTCTCCCTATCTAATATAGTAATCGATGTTCTAGCTAGAGCAATTAGACAACAAAAGGAGGTCAAAGGGAAACAAATTGGGAAGGAAGAAATCAAAATATCACTCTTTGCAAATGATATGATCTTATATTTAAGTCACCTGAAAACCTCCACCAGAGAACAGCTGGAGCTGATAAACTACTTCAGCAAAGTTGCCAGATAAAAAATTAACTCAAACAAACCAGTAGCCTTTCTATACTCGAAAGATAAACAGGTTGAGAAAGAAATTAAGGAAATGACACCCTTCACAATTGTCACAAACAATATAAAGTATCGTGGTGTGACTCTAACCAAACAAGTGAAAGATCTGTATGACAAGAACTTCAAGTCTCTGAAGAAAGAAATCGAAGAAGTCCTCAGAAGATGGAAAGCTCTCTGGTGCTCATGGATTGGCAGGATTACTATAGTAAAAATGGCCATCCTGCCAAAAGCAATCTACAAGTTCAATGCAATCCCCATCAAAATTCCAACTCCGTTCTTCATAGACTTAGAGCAATTCTCAAATTCACTTGGAACAACAAAAAACCCAGGATAGCAATAGCTATTATCAACAACAAAAGAACTTCTGGGACAATCAGCATTCCTGACCTCAAGCTGTACTACAGAGCAGTAGTGATAAAAACTTCATGGTATTGGTACAGTGACAGGCAGGTAGATCAATGGAATAGAATTGAAGACCCAGAAAGGAACCCACACACCTATGGTCACTTGATTTTCAACAAAGGAGCTAAAACCATCCAGTGGAAAAAAGACCGCATTTTCAACAAATGGTGCTGATTCAACTGGCAGTCTACATGCAGAAGAATGTGAATTGATCCATTCCTCTCTCCCTGTACAAAGTTCAAGTCCAAGTGGATCAAGGACCTCCACATAAAACCAGATACACTGAGTCTAACAAAAGAGAAAGTGGGGAAAACTCTTGAACACATGGGTGCGGGG
>JAPYYD010002430.1:0-16002 GCA_028551405.1 Uromys caudimaculatus | reverse complement strand
GGAATGGATACAGAAAATGTGGTACATTTACACAATGGAGTACTACTCAGCTATTAAAAACAATGACTTCATGAAATCTGCAGGCAAATGGATGGAACTTGAAAATATCATCCTGAGCGAGGTAACTCAGTCACAAAAGAACGAACATGGTATGTACTCACTGAGAAGTGGATATTAGCCGAAACTTTTGGAATATCCAAGTTTCACTTTACAGTAACTGCTGGACTGAGAGTGAGGTCCCAGATGGAGGAGTTGGAGAAGGGACTGAAGGAGCTGAGGGAGTCTGCAGTCCTATGGAGGGAGCAACAGTGTCAGCTGGCCTGACCCCCCCTCCCCCCGGTCCTCATAGAGACTGGTCCACCAACCAAAGAATACACATGGAGGGACCCATGATTCGGACCACATATGTGACAGAGGAGGGCCTTGTGGGCCATCAAGGGGAGGAGAGGCCACAGTAAAGGGGAATGTCAAGGTGGGAATATGGGAATGTGTGGGCGGGTGGATGGGAGGTGAAATTCCCTCATAGAGGTGGGGAAGGGAGAGGGGATAGGTAGTTTCCAAAGTGGAGACCTAGAAAGGGGGAAACATTGGAAATGTAAACAAAGTATCAAAAAATAAAAAATAAAATAAAAAAGAATCAGTTACTTCTGCTATGTTCCCTCATATTTATTGTTAATAATAAATATCAAAAATATTCCAAGACAAAGTACTGGACATATAAAAATTATAGAACATCATGACAAAGAAACTTGTAAGCTTTGTGGCTCAATAGACCTTTTCAAACTCTAGGGAAAGAATCTCCTCTCCAACTGGATGGTGGGCACCCAACGCGAAGGGCTTGCTCACTGTTCTAGAAAAGCAAGTTGAGACAGGGAAAATAAACTTATTTTACTGCAGGAAACATTTTCTAGTGTATCACTGCTTTAGAATATTTTCCTATTGTACAGAAAATAATCGTAAACTTTAAGTTTATTATTACTTGATGACTTTAGCAAAATAATACAGGTATAGTTGAGTGATGTAATTGTTTTTCAAACAGATGGATCTTAATAATTTTATATCTTAAAATACCTACTAAATTCTTATCATAGATCTGAACAAATACTGTTATCGTATGCTCATACCTGCTATGGGAGGATAAATTTACATTTCATAGAAGAATAGCCATGATTAGTAAGTAAATGAGTGCTCAGCACAATATAGTGAAAGGGTACCTCTGATCATCCTAGTAACCAGGCTGAAGGTTTATAGTCTCTTCTAACAAATGGTTACAATTACCAGAAAGAAAATATTTAGAGGCATTGGAAGATTATATATTTATTACGTGCCCAGTTGTATTCCTGGATAAGAGGATTCTTATAGATCATTATGGCATCTAGAGGCTGAATTTTGTGTAGATTAGGAAAGAGAAGACTGGGTCATTAACAAATGTAAAGCGTAGCAAACACTAAAGAGCAATTGAACTAAAATCGGGTCTGTCATATAGAGACAGACCTAGGCAGCTGGTAAATTAATTATGTGTGCTAATAATAAGTATTTTTCCTGGGAAATTTTTTTCTTTAGAAACATAGATGGAAAACATGGGGCATAGCATAAAAAGGACTGAGCAGACATCCCTCCTCAATAACAAGCACTAATCATGGGAAGCCCCAGAGCTGCTGCTCTCAGCAGTGCTGTCTGAGATCTTCCCACACAGTCTCTTGTTGGATGACTCTTTTAACACATCACTCCTAGACTTGTAAAAGTAGAGCGATCCCTGATGCCTGTAGGAACTACATGCCCCTGGCTGTTTGAATATGCTGCCAAACTCTGCAGAGACACGTGGAGATGAAGGCATTGTGTTTGTTTTATAACTCATTTAAAAGTGCATGTGGACACGTGTGTGCTACTGTGTGAGTTTTGGATAGAGCATTGAATACACTTGAATGGAATTCCATCTTTTTAAGATGAAAATGCAGTGTGTAAATCGACTTTTTTTTTTCAGCTGTCATGGTACAAAATCCATGCATATATTTCCCACTAATATAAATGTTCCTCCAGATCTAGATGGATGAGGGGCCGAGTATCAAAGGACAAAAACCTTTATTCAAAATCAGTCATTCAAGTTTTTCAACATCAATAATATATTACTTTATTTCGCTATAACCTTTCTCTCATCAGTCTATAAAACGGTAAACACAGTGATGAAATCAACGCCACTAAAGTCTTCTTAATTGGCTTACATGCAAAAGTAGTTAGGCTACAGTTTCCAACTGTATACAGAGTTCTTTTACCTGAGTTGGCTCATTGTTTTGATAATTCAAGCCTTAAGTCATGGCTCTTGAAGGAAAGTTTTGGCTCTGGTTTTCAGAAACAATAGATTTTTACATAAAATATACTTATAGCATCCTGCCTTGTAGATGCCACAAATAATATATGATATACTGTTTTAATGTCTAAAATAACCCTTGCCTCATTTCTACTGTTGTACCACCAGCATCCTGTGAACACTACTTACAAGGGAGGTTCCCAGCCTGTCCTTGTTTTTTTCACTGACTTCTTGGGACTAGGCATCGAAACATTTTCAAATAGTCAACCTAAAATCATGTGTGAAAGAAGGAATTCACTAACATTACTTCTGTTTAAGAGACTGGAAGTTCAGTTTAGTTTTAGATTTTCAACTGGTTTTGGAAAACTCAGCTACTCTTAAGTTTAAAAAAAAAAAACAGACTCCAAAAAACCAAATAACCCCATCAAAAAATGGGGAACAGAGCTAAATAGAGAATTCTCAACTGAGGAAATTCGCAGGGCTGAGAAGCACCTAAAGAGATGCTCAACATCCTTAGTCATTAGGGAAATGCAAATCAAAACAAGTCTGAGATTCCACCTCACACCAGTCAGAATGGCTAAGATCAAAAACTCAGGTGACAGCAGGTACTAGCAAGGATGTGGAGAAAGAGGAACACTCCTCCATTGTTGGTGAGATTGCAAGCTGGTACAACCACTCTGGAAATCAGTTTGGCAAACCCTCAGAAAAATGGACATAATACTACCTGAGGACCCAGCTTTACCACTCCTGGGCATATACCCAGAAGATGCCCCAACATGTAATAAAGACACATGCTCCACTATGTTCATAGCAGCTATATTTATAATAGCCAGAAGCTGGAAACAACCCAGATGTCCCTCATCAGAGGAATGGATACAGAAAATATGGTACATCTATACAATGGAGAATTACTCAGCTATTAAAAACAATGACTTAATGAAATTTGCAGGCAAATGGATGGAACTTGAAAATATCATCCTGAGCATGGTAACTCAGTCACAAAAGAATGAACATGGTATGTTCATTGGCCATCAGGGAAAGTAGAGGCCCTTGGGGCTGAGGGTGTTAGAGGCCCCAGTAAAGGGGAATGTCAAGGTGAGAATAAGGGAATGGGTGGGTGGGTGGGTGGAAGGTAGAATTCCCTCATAGAGGTGGGGAGGGGGAGGGGATAGGGGGTTTCCAAAGAGGAGACCTAGAAAAGGGGAAACATTGGAAATGTAAATAAAGTATCAAAAATAAATAAATTAATTAATTTAAAAAAAGAAAAAATATGATATCATACAGCCAAAAAAAAACAAAAAAAAAAAAAAACAAAACAGAACAGTTGCCAAATAAGTAATATGCTACTTGTAGTGTAGTGACAAAATTGGTACCCTTCCCAGACCATTTTCGATACAATATGTTTGTGTGTGAGAGAGAAATTGTCACCTCACCAATGTAAAACACTTCTACTTATGAAATATAAGACTGCCGGAAGCTAGCCCAGCATTAAAAGGCATGAGTTAAGGCTTAGAATCATAGATAGATAGATAGATAGATAGATAGATAGATAGATAGATAGATAGATAGATAGATAGATAGACAGATAGGGTGGTAAATAGAGAGATAGATGATAGAAGATAAATGATAGATACATAGACAAATAAATAATAAGCAAATAAATAAACAAAGAAATAACTATAAAAAATAAATGGTTATGATATCATATACCTGTGATCCAAGTACCTAGGAAGCAGAGGCAGCTCATCAGAAGTTCATGACCATCTTCAGCTACTTGCGAATTTCAGACCAGCCTGAGCTGTATAATTTCTTATCTGAAAAATACAAAAACAGACAAAAACTAAAACAAATAAAACCACAACTATCCAAATAAAACATCAACAAAAATCCCCAAGCCAAAACTGTAGATTTCTAATCCATGAAAGAAACATGTCTAGAGAAGTCATTGTCAGAAATCCATCACTGTGCTGGCAAATGAAAGGGGAGCAGTGGAAAACACCATTCAAGCAAGTAATTAAAGAAAGGTTCAAACCTCAGGCTTGGTATAGTAGAACATGGGTGTCTTAGTGAGAACAGTGATTTTTCTATCCTAAAAGTACAAATTGATGTTAGCATTTTATAACATTATTTTTTTCAAGTACCCAAAACATTGTTTTGAAGTTTACAGACTGATGTGATTTGTGCTATAGGGTACCATAGGAATTTACTTCACTGCACTTCACAAGCAGACTAATATCTTTAGGAATATGTCCTCTTAAAATTACATGCAAAAAGGTTAAGTGTATAGTTGTCAGAACACCTTTCTTTTAGCTCAGTTTGACTTATCAAAACTAAGAATCATGTTTAAAGGGAATTATTTACATTACCAGACCAAACTCTCCACTTTTAATAAAATGAATACATGTGGTTAAATTAAATAAAGGGGAAAACAGCTCTTGATTCCTTTATCGTAGAGCACACATCGAAAAACAATCTCTGCCTTCTCAGTGTTTTTCACACTTCCTCCTTGTATCTGTTACTTCATTTGCTTTCCTTTTAAAAATGGCAGTGATATGCTCCCATACAGTCCTGTGGCTTTCTTTGGGTAAGATACTTCCAGGCAAGAAGGACTGAATGTGGAGCTAAACGAGGCAGGACCATCCAAGCTGAAGGCATTTTATGTCTTGCCTTAAGTTTCACTTTACTTGTGTCAGTTTGGAAAGTAATAAATGTGTTTTATGGGGGAAAATACATATTGCCAGCCTTCAAATATGACATCGATCTTATTCATAAACGTTCCTTTTAATTACTTAGAACTTTTGGCTACCACCTATAGTTTGAAATTGCAGCACTTTCCAATTTTGGGAGGAAAGATTTTTTTTTATTAATTATTATCTTTGTATAAGGACTCCACTTAGCATCCGAAGCCCATGGAAGATACCAGGAAGATGTTAAGAGAGTTTGGAGGGTCCCTTTTATGGAACAGATGGGTTTATGATAACTCTCACAATGCTGAGCTGAGGTCCTGTTATCCTGATGTCTGCCAACTCAGTGAGAGGTCTGGACTTGTCACCCCTTTATGCTATCACTTAAATAGGCTGCTGCATGTGGCTGATAGTGGAGGCAGATAAATGCCCTTCTTTACAAATACTAAAACCAATAAACATGCCTCTTCCTAGTTCTCCCGATGGCTACAGTACAATACTGAAGTTTCAGTATTAATTGTAAGTCAGAGAGATATGAACTCTTTATAACATAATAATAACTCTTACCTTAGTTCTTTCATCTTCAAAATCCTACCCCTTTGTGTGCATATCCAGCAATAGCTCTTAAAGTGAACTGATTTCCTCTCGAGAATGGGATGTTTGGTACCATCAAGCTGAACAGATGTAGATGTGTAGACCTCAGACTAAATGATAGCAGCTTCTCTCCCTATTTGGGCAATACACTTTGGAGAAAAACAAGCAGCCTTGGCTTTTAGCTCTTTAGACTTAATTTTGTCTCAAAAAATCCATCCTAAATGACATTTTAAAATGGAGAAATTACCAGAAAACAAAACAAGTTGACAAGTTAGAAATTATGCACCACCTTTATAGACACCACAATATACCTTTAACCTGGAAAACTCCTTATTAGAAAAAAAAAAAAAAAAAAACAGTATTGCACTGCGCTGCAGGTTACTGTATGCTGTACCTCCTGGAAATGACTTCATCCCTACAGCCTATATAGGATCTGCTGTGCTCTAGCCCCCTTAACAAGATCCAATTCCAATGTTTTCTAATTCCTTAATTAACATTTAAAGGAAGGGATGCTTTCCCACTATTTTGATTGGCGTTTAGGATTTAGGAGTCTAACAATTCAAAAATGCTGACACCAGGATTCAGAGCTGAAGCTTCTTCAGAATGTTGTAGTTTAATGTTATAGACTAGTCTTTCAGATTTGTAGACTTTTAGAAGAAATTTCTACAATATTTTCTGCAAGTCATGCAACTTTGTACATACATTGTTTAAATATTAGTTACATATTTATGCCCTTAGAAGCGATATACTGCTTACATACCTACATTGTATTAGCATCCATAAAGCATATAACTAAGAAGATGGTCCCAAAATACACCATTAAGTAAATTATCTGTTGCATTAAAATGTTTGCTTCATGAAAATAAAAAATACAGTGAATGGTAAATGCCAGGTGAATACTATATGTTCCTCAGACTTGCAATTGGGTTGAGTGTACTTGTCTGGGGCGCAGGGATGGGGGTGGGGGTGGGAAACTGTATTTGTGAATAAAGAAGACATGATTTTGCAGATACAGAGAAGGTAACACGGACTGGTTTCAGAATGGGAGGATGCTTCTCATATGGAAGCATAGAAAGAGACTTGACAGACATAAAAGAATCAATGCTGTGAAGCCAACTGAGACGGCGAGAAGACGGCAGCACAGAGAGTACAAACAGTTGGATCTGGAATTTGAGGAAAGCACCTGAGTGAGGAGCAGATGTCCTTTTGGGTGTCCAACTCAGAGTCCTTCTGATCTAAAACTGGTATAATGGGAAGTGAAGTAAAGACACCGAGCATGTATGCTCTGAGGCCCTCCAGTCCTTGATCTACACTCTGGTGCCCTCAGAATGGGGGGCATGATGTGGAGTTCTGAGCACACTTATTGGAGCTAAGAAGTGGTAATAGATTGATGTATTTACTATAAAACAAGCTTCACAATGCTCTTCCACACAGAAGTTCCTTAGTTCAAAATTTTTATACCTGAGCTAACATGATTCTTCATGTATGTAAATAGGTTGTAATAAAATATTGTGAATGAGGGTGCATTAATTTGGAAGTCAGCATTGGCCTCGTGAGTCAAACCTGGAACTTACTTCAGAAGCGTCTGCACTATTGTTCAGTAGCCCAGATATAGGAGTTTATTTGGCATTATTAAAATGTTTTAGAAATTTTATTTTATACAATATGATTATTTTAAATTCCTCACAATGCATAGATTAGATGCACACAAACTCATAAACCAAATTTTATGTCTTAAAACTCTTTCTCAGTTTCCTACCAATGAAAATGCTACATTTTCCTTTAAAGGAAACCTCTGTGCTTACTGTATTATATTGTTGAATAATAGAGACCCTTCCTTGATTTTTTAAAATTTAAATATTTATGTACATAGTATACAGCACATTATATTGTACAACATTGAAATATGTACATACTATTATTCAGTAAATTGAGTTTGCATATTTAAATTTTAATGATTCCAGGAATTCAATGAATTTATTTAACAATCCATCTAAAATAATGGCATTTAGTCTGTTAGCAAAGGAAAGTTTAAAAGTCAATCAGTTTTTAGAGAAATTGGTGTTCTATATGTCTATGTATTATAATAAAAACAGTTTTAGAAATTGCTATCAGCTGATGTTGCATGCAAATCTCATAAGCTTGTCTTCATGTCTGGTTTAAGAAAATAGCTGAGGTGTTTATTGCTTAAATTAAAAGAATGTAGTAATTTCTGTAAAGTTATCAATTTCCATGATCATATCTAAACAAAATATAATTACTTTTATTTGCTACAGTTTCCCAGGTAACATTGTTAATATTCTAAATATTTTTAAATGTTAATTCTAGGTTAATTATGATTTAAATTCTGAAAGAATACATAATATACACACTTCAACTCTTTTGTAAATTATTAATGCTGAACTACTATTATATTTTATTCTTGTATTTTAGTTATATATTTTGTGTGTGCTTATACCATCACACATATGCAAAGGTCAGAAAACAAATTACTGAGTTGTTTTTTTTTTCCACCATGTATGTCCTGGGTATTGAACTCAGATCCTCAGTATTGGCATCAGGAACTTTTACATGCTGAAGCATTTGACTCCATAATTCTTGTTTCACACAAATATCTCTGGAACAGATTAAGTTAATATATAGAATATTTTCCAAGGATCAATACTTGAGACAAGGTTGAGCTAAGCATTGACACTGTACAAATTATAGATGAAGTATTATGTATAAAACTATTGAGTTTAGTTGTCATTTTATACTTTTACTGTTTATAAATTATAGTTATATATCACAAATTTGACTGCCATTTCACACACATTGATTATGGGATCAATGGAATGTTAGTATATATGTATATATGTATATATGTGTGTGTGTGTGTGTGTGTGTGTGTGTGTGTGTGTGTACCTCAAGATCTTCTTAAATTAACCTATTCAGCATGCTATAATATGAAAGATTCTGAAGACATAGTAACATACAGCAAACAATATTAGATTATTTTGTGTTATAGAAAGAATTAATAAATTAAATTTACACCAATATTTAATCATATGTGCATGTGATTAACTTGTATATAAAAACGGTGTTTTATTCCTTGAAGATAATGAAGAGATAAATAGTAAAAGGGAAATATGGCTGTGTTTTCTATCTTGATGCTTTATTGAATTGTTTCTTGATATAGTGGTATAATGGCTCTAAAAATACATCTGAATCTAGAAATATCAAAAATGTGAGGTGCAGGCATGGTAACACTTGAGAGTCAGAGACAGAACAGACTTCATAATGACATTCAGGCTAGCCAGGGCTACACAGTAAAAACTTGTCTTTAAAAAAGAACGCAAGTGATTAGTGGTTTTATATCTCGTATTTTTGTGCCAAGCTGTAAACCCACTTTTGTGATCATTCTCTAAAGGACCAAAATTAATACTTTAAGCAATCATTGCTGAAGTATTTGTTTTGTTTTATCAAATATTGCTACTCATTTATAGAAGCAAGACATTTCAAAAGCAAAACTGAATTTTATAAAAAGGGGGAAGAATATTTAGACTTAAGAACACTTCTCAGAGTCATTTGACAATGTCTGATTTTCTGGATCCTAGTCAAGTCACCCATGATCATAGATCTTGAGCTGTTATTACAACAACCTCTAATAACATGTGTGTCCCATTAAGAAGTCATCTTTAAGTCATATAATTCACAGACACACACACAATCTGGAATAATAAGTCACTTATAAATTAGTAAATATTTGTTTCTGATACTTTTGTATTGATTATTATCTTTCATAACTGAAAATATAAAAAAGTACATTGTGGCTCTAAAAAGTACCCTTCCAAAACTAACATTTTTTTTCCTATATGAAGATGTAGAAGGTGTTTTTGAAAGAAGTGGTTTACTCTTTTAATTCTATTATAACTAACCCATCCTGTTATACATGGCATTTTCTATTTCTCTTTAGTCATATTTTTATACTGAGCAGTAACTGAGACTTCTTCCTTCTAAGGTGAATTATCAAGTGGTAAAAGACCAGAATCAAATTAGATCAAATAGAAAGTTTAAGTATGTGACAGAAGTTTCACTCAATTTTTGCGATCTCTCTGACATTTCTAACTAATTCCACCTAATCTCACATCGTTTAATTTTTACCTGTTTCTAATTATCTTCTATAACCATTTTAGGTTATTTCAACTTTTACTATTCCACAACAGAGATGAAATAATTTAAATCAGAAATTACTGATAACTAAAAGACTAGGGGAAGAGTCATGGAAACTAAACCTATTTAAAAAGCTACGATCACGCATTGGCTATGGAACATATTATAGCATTTGGCATGTTAAAAAAGTGTAATTGTGCCCGGACAGTGGCGGCGCAAGCCTTTAATCTGAGCACTCGGGAGGCAGAGGCAGGCAGATTTCTGAGTTCGAGGCCAGCCTGGTCTACAGAATGAGTTCCAGGACAGCCAGGGCTATACAGAGAAACCCTGTCTCAAAAAACCAAAAACCAAAACCAAAACAAAACAAAAATCCCAAAAACGTGTAATTGTGGTTGGGAAAGACTTCTTCTCAGCATACCTTTTGTGTACAATTGTCATCAATCACACATGATTCTTCAAGGAAAGGTAGAAGAACATGATGGGAGATACTTGGGAACCAGCCAAGGGCTAGGAACTGCCATACTTTCTCATCTGCACAGATCTCAAGGCTTTATGAGTTTTAAAAATTGTATTAGCAATGACTGAAATTACTAACACATTAAATAGTAGATAATGCTAAAAGATCCTATATTTACTATATTGGACACTTGTAAGAGATTAGACTGGTCAATTCTTGAATGCTTAGAAAACACAAACATCTATAGGCTCCCAAATACTCCAGGATTTCTATTATTGCTGAGATGAGAAAAACAAAAATTAAATCCAAATAATATTTTATTTGAACAAACCAAACCAAACAAATTGATATAAGCCTATTATATTGGGCCAGATTTTATAGTGAAATTAAAATGTTAATTTTGAAAGGTTGCTTTTTCTTCTAGATTAATGGTTAAGAGAATGTTATTCCATGATACTGTTTGATAGAAAAAAATAATCTCATAGTCTGTGATAAATTTAATAATATCGGACTCCACAAATGGACTTTTAAAGATAAAGTATTCTTTGTTCTTAAATATTGTAATACTAGATGTTCATTTTTCATTTTTTTACAAAAATAATTTTGAGCTCATTCTAATAAAAATATATTGTTTTCTATTTTAGAGAGGCATCAAATGTTAACTAATTTTTTATTCAGTATGTTTCCATTTACTACTAATCTGTGTAAAATCTTTTAAAATGTTTATTAAGGAATAAGAACATAGGAAAAAATAGCAAATAAGAAGTCTATGGGCATGAATACACAATTTTTATTCATTCACAATGTTCTTACTAAAACCAATGTCACCTTATGATCGTGATAAATTGCTCTCCAGGCAATACCCATTTTCCCTAGTGATTAATGTAACACTGTTGAGTTTTCAGGGGTTGTTTTCTTAATTTGACTGGCCAGGAAGCATTTTCCCTGTTGAAAAACAGATGTAAACATCAATACTCAAGAAAAGAGAGTGATCTCACGCTGGTTTCGATGTCTCCAGTGTGGAGAATTCAGCGGGTACAGTCAGCAGATGGAGGAGAGCTATTTATCAGGGTAAAGTGCTAGAAAAATGTTTGGTGTGACTAGAAGACATTTGCTGGAAAAACGACAAGCAACCTTTCAACAGCCAAATAATCCATCAAGAATTTGTGAATATTTGGGGTTGCATGACAAACATATGAAATCAAACCCCAGTACAGTAATTACAGGTAATTGGGGATGTGTTTTTAATTCCCTTGCTGTGTAAATTATATACCTATCTGCTGGAACAAAATTTCTCTCCAAGGATTATCCGGAGGTTTTTCATAATCTGACACTGGAAGCATTGCTTGAGGTCTCTTTGCTTCTCTGAATACTTTAGACTGGTTTTCATGAAATCAAGGAAGATTTGGTCATTTGGCTGCACTTTCTGCTCCCCGTTTTATCCCTGGATTTGAATCAAATTTTAATTTATGACAACTTCACTAATTATGGATTGGAGACTGAATGGTATTTTTCAAGTCCTTCTTCAGTAATTTCAATAACTTCTCTTTGGTGTCCTCTATTTAAATAAGTCATAAACCTGTCTGAACACCACATCCCGTGTTCCATGCTAGTTGACTCGATCCTTGTTAAAGACTCCCAGGTACTGCAAATTTGTTAGAAGGCGTTACCAGCTAACTGGGGTAAGAACTGCAAGACTTTACACTGTACATTAACATCGTTTGTGAAAACTGGAGGATCACAATAACAATCACAGTAACAATTGGCTTTCTTTGTTTGTTTGTTTCTAAAGATTGTGCTTACCCTATTTCCTCTCACTTTCCTGAAAGGAAATACAAAGGCACTTAACACGTATTCATACTCATCCTTAACCCGTCTTTAATCCTATACGGTGCTATTTGCGTTTCTTTCCTTAATGTGGTGTTTCGTTGTTTACTGCTTTGACAACGCATGTCATTTTTATTTTACATATATGTATTTTGCTACTGCATGTGAGCGTTTATGAAGGCCCCAAAGAACAAGTGAAGTCTTGTCATTTTAAATTTCACTCAAAACGTTGTTGCACGTATTCTCAAACATAGCTCCCGGATTTCTCCTTTTTTTTTTTTTTTTTTTTTTTGTGGAGCATAAAAGAGAAGTGAAAGAAAAATGACAGAACCTGTGTGTTGCAGTTGTTGTGTACCTGAGTATTCGTTCTAGCTTTAAACGATTACGCCTAAAGAATATGTGTGTATTTATAATTTGAATTATTTTGTGTTTCTCTTTTGTTTGCATGATATGATTTTATTTTATATTTTGTTTCTTTCCACTCACCAGATGTTCCCAACACTTTGCTTCCCACTACTATCATCCCCTCCCTTACCACTGCACCAGTAACAACCACTGTAGCCATAACAACCAGCCCAAGTACATCTGCACCAAGCAGCCGCAGAAGAGGTACAGTATGCTTCTTTGTTATAGCCTCAGAAGCCCAATAGTGGGGCTGTGTAGAAGACTATTGTTTAGAATAGAATAATGAGATCCAATTTACATATTTATCTTATCTTAATTATATGATGTGATAAGGTCTACAAGACTAGTATGAAGAAGAATTACTAAAGGAGAATAGGAGTCAAATGGTTTATTTTTAATGTCACTTATGACTAGTATCCAAATACTTCGTGATGTCATTTAAAAATATATGCATCTCCACTACACTGAGCAAACTTGAGATGGAATGTCAAGAAATAACATGCTCAATGATGCGGAGACAGCATTTGGCTGTAAATATTCTGCTTTAATATCATTGACTTGATATTCCTCTACAAACTGAAGTTTTCACAGTGTTGAACTTTTTCTAAAATGAATAGTCATGTGTGATTCACCACTAAGAACTTTCAAGTAAATACTCAAAATGTATGTTACCATAAATTGATTCCACTGGTAGGACTTCCTAGAATGGAATGTTGCAGAGATTTCTGACCTAACAGGAATTTATACTTGCTTTGAATACTTGGTAATTAGATTCAAATAAAGACTTTATTTCAATCCAAAAACAGCAACATTACATAAAGGAACTGAAGTAGCCATAAAGGCAAAATAATAATAATAATGATAATAATAATATTAAGAGATTATAGAGAAATATGCCTTAAATTTAATATATCCACAACACAGTGCAGAGAGAGTGTCTTATTTAACCCTCCCTTTCCTTACTTACATGCATTTTGTGTCATAGAGCTATACTAACTTATTAAGTGTAACAATTTAACAGGTTGTCCATGGAGATTGTATGTCCCCACAGGTAAATAAATTGTAAAAGGAATGGTTTATTTTTATCTTTTTAATATCTTGCCTTACATGGTTTTCTGGTACAGTATATGTTTCTCCTTGAAATTTTATTCATTCTTGATAAGAAAATGGATTGTAGCCAACAAGAACTTCAAAAATCTGTTTTTCTCTTGTTGCAGAAAAAAACGTGTCTGGTCACTGTTATTAATGATCATAGGCCGAGATATTATAACATGTCAGTGAATGTTGAGAAAGTAATTTGATGTCAGCTGCAGTGAGTTTCTTAGAAATATCTTGGTTATTTGTGTCTGATGAATGAATTTATGTTCAGCTCTATCTGTTAATTTATGGAAGCAGGATTTAAGTGTTTTCTTATAGATGCTTGTATTATGAGCAAGGGCAAAAAAGCAGAAATGAGGCAAAATGAAATTATTTAAGATATAAGAACAAGAAATCTAAATTTCTCCTTTTCTTTATTCCAAATATCCTTCCAATATTATTACAGAGTATAATTTATATATTTATATTATCCTTATTTGTAAAATTATATATATATAATTTTACTATATACTTTAATAATGATACTAAAGTGAGACAACTAATCTTACTTTCTCACAAACATACAATTATACATTAAAATATACACATATGTGGTCATGTTGGGGAGACTTCATGGTTTAGCAACATGGCCACCCAAATGTGAACAAGGATGATAACAGTACATATGCCATACTACATGGAAAAAACCCATCACGCCTCAGCCTTTCACCGAGAATTACAGGCAAATCATGGAACTAGGAGTGAAGCAGTGGCCCTCCCCAGGGAAGAGCACTACAATCAGCCCTGAAACCGTACAGACAAGTAACATTACATGGACTGAAAAGGGACGTATGTTCATACAAATATATTCATGCAGTTAACAGTTGATGAAAAATGAGGACATAAATTTGAAGGCGAAAAACATACATGGTATATGAGAGTTTGGAAGGAGAAAACAGAAGGAAGAAATGTTACAATTAAACACAATCTCAAAGGTAATAAAAGAAAAATAAAATGACATTCATCCACACAGAAAATACTCCTCTTTTATTTTCCTATTTAAACATAGAAATAAACATTTAGAATGCAATAAGATGTAAAGAAATAGATTATGTGCCTGAATATGCCATATTTTTTGTATAACATTAACACACACACACACACACACACACACACACACACACACACACACACAAACACACACAGAAGACCGAGAATGTTAGCTTAATTCCCATTTTTTCTCTTTTCTTGCCAACTGACATCAGAAGACTAGAAAAGTAACCAAGGTCACCTACACCACTAATAATTAAGTCCATATTTGGAGAAAAAAGAGTTAAATAATTTATTCAGTATGTAATCAATGCTGTGAGTGTTTTACTCTGTACAGTACTCTGATACTGAGTTCTTGCACACTACCAGTTAGTTTTGATGGTTTTTTATGCGAATATGTTTGTGGGTAATTTATTATTCAAACTTTGTGAACTGTTTCAATATTGTGATTAACAGGATTGACAATAAAAACTTATGTCTAAGAAAAAACAAGAACCAAAGGGAAAGTGTAAGGTTGTTCTGCAAAATTTCCTCTTGTTTATCATTTCATTCTTTTCACTTAATGTAATATGAAATAAACAAAATACATATGATTTTATTAGGATTGAACAGAATTTCTTGAAATCTCATAAATTGTAGCATTTATCTTTATATGTATAAGAAGTTTTAACAAGTGAATCATGACTAATATCTGCACTGTTCTATGCCAGACATGATATACATGAAATTTTAAATAAATTTAAAGAACTATAGCTCTATGCCAATGAAATGTACCAAAACTGTTTTCAAGTCATCTAAGACATTGATTATGTTTATCTCCTATTGTGGCAAGTGCATTACTTATGAGAATACGATTGGGAACCATCTTAATTATACAAGGAAAAGCTTAATTAGATGAATCACATACAAGCGAAAGTGTTAAATCATAAAGAAATTAATTTCTATGGAAAAGACAGGGAATAAATACTAAAGTTGTTGGTTTTGAGACTTAGTGGTAGGTCTTTCTTTGGAGAGGTTTTCAGATATGAAAGGAGAACCAAATCAACCTTTAGCATTTTCATCAAACAAACAAACAAACACAAAACTGAAACACATTTCCCGGAATTCACTTGGTTAAATTTTTTCAGTGAATTAATATTACAAGTTTCTTTCAGAAAAATATCAGTAGAATTTGAAAGTGTCCCATTCAGTTATTTCTCCTGGTTATATTTATAAACAGAGAAAAAGAAGTAATATATAGAAACAATAAGAATGGCAAAGCATCGTTTACACTGTATGGCTGTAATATGAAGACACATTTGGATTCTCTTCTGGCCCCTTTGGAGCCTTTCTTTTTTTTTTTCTTTATTTTTGATACTTAATTTACATTTCCGATGATTCCCCTTTTCTTTGGAAACCCCGTGTCCCCTCCCCCTCCCCGCCTCTGTGAGGGAATTCCTCCTCCCACC
>JAPYYD010002429.1:0-16010 GCA_028551405.1 Uromys caudimaculatus | reverse complement strand
GGTTTGGGAAGTTCAAAGGGAGAGGGATTCAATAATATGTACACATGAGCCTGGAAGGTGGAAGATAATAAGAGTAGACTGGTCTAAGAGGGCACTGGGGCCAAAGCAGAGACTTTGAGAAAGAACAATTATGAAATGTCTTTTTCAAAGGACACCAAGTCACAAAGTGATCAAGGCCAGACCCTAAAGTCAGAAACACAAACACACACACACACACAAACACACACACACACACACACACACACACACACACACACACAGAAGATACCTGTGGAGGCCAGAAGAATACATTATATCCCATGAACTAGAGTTACAGGTGGTTGTGAGCTGCCCAACATAGGTGCTAGGAACCAAAGTTGGGTCCTCTGGAGGAGCAGCAAACACACTTAACCACAAGCATCTTTTCAGTCCCTTCAATACCCAGTTTCAAAGTATATACTCTGCTCACATCTCAAACCACTGAACAGGAACTTTTGAGAGAGAAAAAAATAAAAACAACAAAAAAAAATCCCCTGATTTGTAAAGTTGTCAACATTGGGCATAAAGGATGGTTAGTATCTGAGAAGAATCAGCTTGCCTTAGGGAAGGGATGGAATTATAACAAGTTCCAACAAGTCACACACCCAGCTTCTGAATTAGGTCAAGTAAAGATGACAGGGAAGGTGATATTCTCAGACACTGGACTTCAGCATGTGAGGCAGTGGAGGATGCTGACTGACAGAAAGCATGGTATCAGGTTGCTAGAGGCAGAAGGGAGAGCTTGATCTGGAGCAGAGGAATAAATGAGGAACCCTTCTCCAGAGGTGAGGATGAGAAAGAAACGAGAGCTATAAAGATGTTGAGACAGATGTTGGAGAGACAAAAAGACTGGAAGACAGGACAGGACCACGCAGAGGATGCAGGGGTTCGGGAAAAGGGCAAAATACACGCTAATTTGGCATGCATAATTCTGGAGTTTATAGCATAAGTTAAGACACAGCTACCCCTGCCCAAACCAAAGCAAGCAACCCATCAAACAGCAGGCTTGACCTTCAGCCTGGGGTCTTCCCAAAGGCTGCTCTAAGCTGCTCATGAGATGCAGCTTATTCGCATGGATGCTAAAAGCCCTATTGTGCAATGAAGCCAGCAAAGTCCTGCTGCTCAAAGATCAAAAAGCAAGGCTGCATGCCTCCCACAACCAAAAAATTATAGAGAATAAAATAAATTAATATGTCAATGCTACCTTAAGCAACTGATTTCTTTCAATGTGGGTTCCACATGAATATTGGGACTGCTTGGCCTAGCACATGACACATGTATGTTAGCTTGAGAGTAGTTTTATCCAGTAAAGAGAAGGTTATTTAAATGAAGTTAAACAAGAGCATAGAGGGAGAGATAATAGCTCTAAACTGGAAGCAATTAGCAGTTAGAAAAAAAGTAAAGATGATTAGAAATGAAGAGCAGGAAACTCACAGACAGGCACGCAGACAAAGATGGAGAACACAACATTAAACAGAAACATATCTACAGACAGATAAAAATTAGCCAATGGGCCCCTTGAACAGCAACAAACAGTGGTGACAGATTAACAAGGTCTAGTGATGCATACCTGTAATTCCAGCAACTTAGGAAGCTGAGATAGGAAGACCACCAGTTCAAGGTCAGCTTGGGCAACATAAGGTCAGCTTGGGCAACTTAGTTAAGACTTTCTCAAAATTTGAAGTGAAAAGATTGCTGGGGGTTTGGGGGGGGAGCTGGAGAGATGGCTCGGTGGTTAAGAGCACTGGCTGCTTTTGCAGAGGACCTCTGTTTAGTTCCCAGCAGTCACATGATGGTACCAAACCATCTGTATCTCTAGAACCAGGGGAATCTGATGTCCTCTTTTGGCCTCTGTGGGCAATGCATGCACATGGTGTACAGACATACATGCAGGGAAAGCAACCATATGCATGAAATACATTTTTAAAAGATCTTTTCTCTTAAAATAAAAAACATGGCAGAGGCTGCAACTTAATGATGGAGAGCTGGTCTAGCATGTCTATTTTCTGTCTTCAGCTGGAGGGAGGGAGGAAAGGACAGATAGACAGATGCACAGACAGAAAGAGAGAGGGGAGAAGATGAAGAGGAGAAAGGGGGAGGAGGAAGAGGAGGAAGACGTGGAAGGGAGAAGAGGGGAGAGAAGGGGAGAGGAGACAAGGTGGGAGAGTACATCAAACTCGGTGGAAGAAACCGAAGCAGAATGCAGAAGCTGAGACAGGAACCCTGTCTGCATTTCTCCTGTATCCCCGCCCTTATCTTCACCCACCCCAGTTCCACAGCTCAGGAATGGCTGCTCAAGTGTACAATTAATTGAGTGTGGGTCTCCAGTTCCCTCTCTGTGCCTGAATCCTCAGTACTGTGAGGACTTGTGCTATCCTGCTTGTGTCTAGTTAACAACGTTACTTTGTTGTGCACAAATTTCTTACTTTGCTTGGGCTAAATTAAAATTTACAAAGTATCAGCTTGCCACAGGACTAACAAGCCACTGGCAGCTGTTTAATTAAAACAAACTTGAAGAGTAGGCACTAGACAGAGGAGTTTCAGAGGAATACATGAAGTTGCTTGCAGCTGAGCATAAAATAAAGGTTTTATTGGAAAGGAATGAGCCCTCCTATAGAAGAAATGAAACCAAGTGCCTTGCAGTTTCCAATGGCTGGAGTCCTAAGTCAGATTCTCCATCCCTCACCCAGGCCTGCCAGTCAGCTTCCTGGTTGTCCTGGGATCTCCTTCTAGATACAGAGGTGGTATAAAAATAATTTTGTGTGTTCAAACAATGTTATTCAAGTCACAAAGCCAAGGTAATGTGTTTAAACAAAATGAAACGGCACACAGTGAATTCCTATTGTGCAGTGTGAGCTGCCTGGAAAGGTATTAAGCAAAAGATGGAGAAAGACAGGATCTGTATCATAAAACCAACTCCCCCTCCCCTTAGCAGCCATCGACTTCTAGGGACATCTCAGCTAGGGGTGGGGCCTCTGGAGCTCCCCTCTTCTCCATGTTGGAGTGGTGACTGGCTGGATCTTGTACAAATCTTATATCAGCAGCCATAACCACTGAAGGTTCATAAGCTCAGCAGCCGTGTCATGTCCAGGAAACATTATTCTCAATATTCCACCCCAATCTTTGGTCTCATAACCTTCCTGGCCCCTCTTCCAGTGTGTTCATGAAAGTCAGTTACCAGTCTTATAGGAGTTGGTTCATTCCTCAAGAATCCATGAAGCAATATTGGGAATGAAAAGTACCTGGCATTAACCTCTTCAGAAAAGCTCATAGAAACTGCTATATAGTATTATTCAAAGAAATCCCCCTTTTCTTCATCTTTAATACGTCCCTCTCTAGTAGGAGGTAAAGGTTTGTGTTTGCTTGTGTGAGTTTTCTTTAGTTTGCTTTGTTTATCTAGTACCCTTAAAATACAAATTGATTGATTTTCCAGAAGTATGTATGTGATATATATGTATACATGTGTGCAACTGTATGCACTGGTACATATGTGTCTATACTCAGAATTATGTCCTTTCCTATCACTCTCTGCTTGATAAAGGGATTCTTACTAAACCTTGAACTGGCAGTAGCCATCCTCAGCCACTCTCCTATCTCTACCACCCCCTGGACACACAGACACACACACAGATACACACACACAGAGTCACACTACACGCGCAGCACTGTTGTAACAAGTGTACAGACCCATACCTGGCTCTTTGTATAGATGATGAAGACTAACTCAGGTCCTCATACCTGCACAGCAAACACCCTTACCTTAAGAGCCATCTTGACAGTTCTTGATGGTCAACTTGAAACTGTGATCACCAAGGAGACACTGCACAAAGTGTATCTATGAAGAAATTTTCAAAAAGGTTTAAATGAAGAGGGAATGCCTGTTCTTAATATCAACTGGCACCTTGAGCTATACAGAGATGAGGAGGCTGGATGATCAACAGCATTCTTTTCCCTCTCTGTGCATGACTAAAGATTCAATGTAACCATCCTCTCTGAAGATACAATGTGACCAGCTGCCAAGCTTCTGCCGCCATGCCTTCCACACCATGACCCACTGCACCCTCTAACTGTGAGCCAGCATAACCCTTTTCTGCCTCCCTTAAGTTGTTTTCATCAAGTATTTTGTCACAGCAATGAGAAAGGCATATAATAGACTGACAAAGATGACTCTTTTGTTTTGCTCATCGTGTCAGTATTTAGCAACCTACAAACTCTTACGAATTCTCAAGGTTTTACTGATGATTCCAAAGAATTGATTCTGAAATAGGATGCCTGTCTGATTTCAGAAGAGAAATGGGCCATTAATTTCACAGTTTCTAAGAAATCACTCTTTCCTCTTGGATACTGCCAATTATTTGCTCTTTTTGGAAGGTGCCAACGGCTGGGATGCAGGAGTTAGTGATGTGTTTCATAATGACCTCATTGCTTGGCACAAGTGGTCCTTTCTTAAAGGTTTATATTGTGAGGTGGGCAGCAATCTGTGCTGGCCTCATCTGTAGAAGGAAATTAGAAGAATTATATTTAAGAATGCCAAGAGCATTTTAGGGATTTCTGTCAAGTGTGCTGCTTACAGACATGAATCTGATAAATTAAATTTTGAAGGAGAATTTTAGGAAAGCAATTTCAATTATTTTTTTAAATGAGGCTATTGAAGGATGAGGTAAACTATCTGTAACCCTGCATGAGTCTTGTGTAGCCCACTTGGAGGCAGAAGAAACTTGACTGAAGGACAGAGATGGGGGTGGGCTTCCAAACGGAGATATTTCCATTTGTATAATGATTAGAAGTCACCAATACCCATAATTAAACTGCTAAATCCATCCCCGTGCTGTGCTGATTAGTTTTCTGTTAACTTGACACAAGCTAGAGTCATCTGGGAAAAAGGAACCTCAATTGAGGAACTGTCTCCATAGACAAATCTATGGGACATTTTCTTGATTAGTGATTAATGTGGGAGGAGTCAGACCATTTTGGGCAGTGCCACCTTTAGGTAGATGGTCCTGAGTTGTATAAGAAAGAAGGCTCAGGAAACTATAAGGAGAATGACAATAAGCAGTACCCCTCTGTGACCTCTGTTTCCATTTCTGCCTTGACTTCCTTCCATGATTGTAAGCCATAAGTCAAAATAAACTCTTTGTCCTCAGATTGGTTTTGGTTGGTGTTTATCATAATGGCAGAGAAACCTGACTAGGATACATATGATGAAATTTGGAAAGAATTTTTAATATTAGCATTACTAAGCTTAAGCAGAATTCTCTTAAGCAGAGAATTCAAGCCATGTTTTGAGGTGTGAAAGGATTATGCTAGCTTTTGTGTAGAGATTGGACCAATGTGGAGCCAGAAAAGGTGTTGATGACCCAGGGTAGGTGGCAGTGGCTTGGGCTGGGATGACAGCAGTGATGATGGGGAACAATAAGAAGACTCTTCCTGTCTTGAGTAGGTCAGATCCACCATGACCCACTAAGCTAGATTCAGAGATGAGGAACAAACAAGCATCAGAGACTACACAATTTCCTTGGTTTTGAAACATTTCATCTTAGGGGAAATCTCTCTAAGACTCACATAGAAATAAACAACACAAAAGTTTCAGGAAGTCCCTGATACTAGCAAGGCTCCTCCTTCTACTCCTTTATATAAATAATGAGGACTACAAAGGAGGAGGAGACTCTCCAAACCATTGATCTGCCTAAAAGTTGTACAGAGAACTACAATGTTACAACTTTCACAAATCAGCACCCAAGCTGGGGTGGGTTTTGATGAAGCTATCTTTGAATCATCTATGCTTTTATGAGTAACCCCTCACCTATATTCTTGTAACTAACCCCAGCTAACTCACTGGTTCATCAATTTGCATGTTGGTGTTACGGTTATTGGTGTCTGCTGTCAGTCCTCTATCTTAGGTGACTATGGGTTTATTTATATTTCCCCAGCAATAGTGTCATACAGCAGAGCCAATCCCAGGTCTGCAGTCAAAATGATTGTATAGATGCTGATGCTATTTGCCAAGATATACAAAGGCAGGGACAAATGAAGGAGGATGACTGTTCACACAGAGAGGGCACACCTCCTGGAATGTTCCAGAAGGCTAGAATTATATTTTATGATTAAGTCATTTTTTTTAAAGGATGCATCCCAGTCCAAAACAAATTCGACTGCACAGTTAGAGTTAATTGGCTGGAATTTCACTGTAACAGAGGCTTGTCCACACAGTCACAAATGATGCCATTTGAACTAATACTCATACAGGAATGACAGGGTCATCAGCCATGGACTGGGAACAGAAGACTGAATCAATTGGCAGTAAAATGAGAATGAGCCCCTGGTAAAAATGGGATACTTCCTGCAAGGGACTCTCTAATTGTTAATCAATTGCAATAAACCTTCTGGTCAACCTCCAAGGATGAGTTGTGTGTCCCGCTTGAGACTGCTGACTGCTGGCCATTTCATTAATGCTGTTGAGGCTTCTGAATAAAGGTCATACTCCACATCCCTTCAAGAGCTGACCTGTTGCAAGAAAGACTACAAACAAAGGAGGAGTCTCAGATTAGGTCAACCACCACCTCAACAGAGATTACAGATTGCTTCCCTGAACTAGGATGAAAGCCAGCAAGCTAAATAATCAAATGAACATGATAGCCACAAACCAAGCATTCTTAGAAGACTGACTTTGATTAACTAGTGCTCAAGGGCACTACTTGTGTAAGTTAATTTTTCATTGCTGTGATAAAATGCCTGACAAAGGCAATTTAAGGAAGGGTTTGTATAGCCTCATAATCTGAGGGTACAGTACATCATGGCAAAGATGTCTGAGTGACAGGAGCATGCGATGGTTGGTCACATTACATCTGCAATCAGGAAGTAGAAAGAGATGGATTCTAGTGCTCAGCTTGTGTCTTAGTCAGGGTTTCTATTCCTGCACAAACATCATGACCAAGAAACAAGTAGGGGAGGAAAGGGTTTATTCGGCTTACACTTGCATGCTGCTGCTGTTCATCATCAAAGGAAGTCAGGACTGGAACTCAAGCAGGTCAAGGAGCAGGATCTGACGCAGAGGCCATGAAGGGATGTAACTTACTGGCTTGCTTGTTTCTCCTGGCTTGCTCAACCTGCTTTTTGAAAGAGCCCAAGACTACCAGCCCACAGATGGTACCATCCACAGGGGGCCCTCCCCCCTTGATCACTAATTGAGAAAATGCCTTACCCTTAGATCTCATGGAGGCATTTTCTCAACTGAAACTCCTTTCTCTGTGATAACTTCAGCTTGTGTCAAGTTGACACACAAAACTAGCCAGTATAGCTTGCTTCCTTACCTTCCCATTTTATTCAGTCTGGGACTTCATCCCATAGAATGGCACTGCCCACATTTGAATGTGTCTTTCCTCAGTTAAGCCTCTCTGGAAATGTCCTCACAAGTGTGCCCTAAAGAGTATTTCCAAATCCAGTCAAGTTGCCCATGGGAATGAGCCACTACCAAATAAAACAGATCTGTGATACTGCAGGAAAAAAATAGCTATGAGAGAGGGAGACATTAATGGCTGACAGAAGCCTGTCTGGTTGTGGTGGGGAGGAAGCATCCACATGGAAGCTGTGAAAAAGCACACCAACTCCTTCATGATTCATAAAACCAGATCACTTAACCTCTCTGTAACTAAATGTCCTTATCTATGAAACATTTGTTTTGGTCCTACCCTATAAATTACTGTTATGCATTCTAAATGTTCAACAATTGTCATTGTTGGTATCTCTGTCCATATAACCAGAGAGCACACATCTGGTCTAAGTTAAAGGTATCATCTAAACTCTGATTTGAGCAGGGTTATACATCATTAAATTTTCCCAGGTTCAAATATCCCTGGGTCAGAAATCTTAAGATAAAATGAAAGTCCTTGACATTAAAATAAATAAAATGACTAACACAAATATGCTGATTGGATCAAATAAAACACAGGTACAGACCAAGTCTGAGATTTCACATGCCATGTGAGTGAGGCAAGCATGTAATCTGTGTGCATAGCTGGAGGAACTTCAGAGTTCTTTTCTTTTCGTTATACATCAAGCATACTGACTTGTCCTCAGGGACAGATAGGCATGACATATCACAGATGAGAAAGAATGGCTCAGAGACACACAGACTCACTCAGGTTCCTATACATGGCAAAGCAGGTATTTTAAAGGAAGAATCTTTGAATTCAGATATAATTTTCCTAGTGATTGGATATATTAATTACTTTTTTGTTGCCATGAGAAAACATCATGACCAGAAACAACCAAAAGAAGAAAAGTTTATTTGGACTTTTACAATTCCAGGGGAAAAGAACCATGGCAGTGGGTAGGAGGAGCAGGAAGCTGAAAGGTCTCATCTTCAACCAGATGCAGAAACCAGAGAGAGCAAACTGGAAGTAGAGCCAGAGTAGAAAATCTGAAAGCCCACATTCACACTCTGTCTCCAGCTATGTACTTCCACCATTAAGACTGCACCTCCTAAAAGTTCCCATAACCTTTCCCAAACAGTGCCACCTGTTGGAAAACTAAGTATTTAAATAGGTGAGTCTATGGGGGATTACTCATTCAAATCACCATGACATGTTACATACTACCTTCTACCTCTCCAGCAAAATTACTGCTCATCCCCTCCACAGTCAGAGGGTGATATCAGCCACTTGGCAACTAGACATGCTGCCTCAATCCAGTTCTTCAGCCTAACCATCTTGCCCCTGCTTCCAGCACAGGTAAACAGGTCATGATGGAATGTCATAGCTTGCTGTAGCTCATGCTGGCCACACACTTGCTAAGTATTAAGTAGAAGCTGCTGCATACCTTTGGACATTTCTGTTTGCACTTATATACATCAAAGTGCTGGAAACAGAAATCAAATTTAATTAAACACAGTAATCTGTCTAGAAGTATCCAAGAAGCTATGATGTCATTTCCTTCTCCTTATCAAGCCTCCTGCTAGAACTTTGCAGGAGGGTGTTACTCAGGCAGATTCTTCTTCCCCAGTCTCTTGATGCTGTTAATCTCTTAAGATACAGGGCATCATATCATATTCTATTAATTACCCATTATTCCTTAATTCAGTTCAAAACTATAACTAAAAAATGTGTTTCTAACTATTGGCTTTGACCATAAGCCTCTTGAGACTCATGGTCATGTACTGGCACAGCCAAGAATCATTGAAAGATGCCCTTCCATGGCAAGGGCTGTGTCTAATTTTGAGTCGTATTTCTGTGGTGAACACCATCACCAGAAGGAATTTGGAGAGGAAACAGTTTGTTTCAGTTTACAGCTTGTAGTCCAGCACTAAAAGAAGGCAGTAAAGGAACTCAAGGCAGTAACCTGGAGGCAGGGACTAAAGCAGAAGCCATAGAGGAATGCTGCTTACTGGCTTGCTCCCCATGGCTTGCTCAGCCTCCTTTCTTATACAACCTAGGACCACCAGCCTAGGACCACCAGTCATGGTGGACTGATCCCTCCCACATTAATCATCAACCATGAATATTCACCACAGGTTTGTTCACCAACCAATCTGGTAGAGACACTTTGGTGGAGGCATGTTCACAAATGTAATTCCCTCTTCCCAGGTGACGTGGGCTTGAATCAAGATGGCAAATGTCCACCCAGAATAAGCATGTGGATCACCAAGAGATGAGAAGAGCTATAGAGACAGAACCAATGCTGACCTAGAGACTCAGGTCCAATTTACTTCTCTGCCATGGTGTTGAATTGGGGAAATTTTGTGGATTCATAATTCTGCTTTATTTCCCTTTTAAGGGGTTTATTCTATTGGAATGTCAATGAGAGAGTTTTTTAATATCAAACTCCTTTTCTTATGGTCATACCTGCACATGATAAATAAATTCAAAGAGTAGGAAATGTCCCTAGCATAAACTGTGCTCACATAGGCTGGATGGAATAATAACAAAGAAAATATTTGTGCTTGTTCACCATAGAGTAAGGAAGTGGACATAACCAAGTGTTTATGTTCGTTTTGCTACATTTGCAATTACTTCTTGGGTCTCTCTCTCTCTCTCTCTCTCTCTCTCTCTCTCTCTCTCTCCTTCTTCTTCCCCTCCCCCAGTTTTCTCTTTCTCTTTTTAGAGATAAATAAATACATGCCAGAAAACACACTTTCATAATGAGATACAGGGTCTTGCTATGTAGCCTAGGCTGGTTTCAAACTCTTAGAAATCCTGCCCTAGG
This sequence comes from Uromys caudimaculatus, assembly GCA_028551405.1. Taxonomy (NCBI): domain Eukaryota; kingdom Metazoa; phylum Chordata; class Mammalia; order Rodentia; family Muridae; genus Uromys; species Uromys caudimaculatus. The sequence goes on along the minus strand of JAPYYD010002429.1, from coordinate 5,792 downwards.
CTCCTAATATTCTGTTAGTACAGGCATCTGACATGATGTGATACCTGACTTGAAAATAAAAATAACAAAAGAAAACTAGCAGGAGATAGTAGCACATGTGTTGGTCTGGGGAGATGGCTCAGCTGGTGAGGGTGCCTGGCAACCTTAGCAGATCCCCAGAACCTGTGTGGTGGGAGAGAACTGTCTCCCACAAGTCATCCTCTGACCTCCAAACTCACTTTCAGAATCACAAGCAAATACAACAAAATAGCCATGTATTGCTTTATGATACATTATGTGTTAGGTAAGTGTTCTGCACCACAGCTATTGCTCATTGCTGTCAGATCAATGTGGGTACACTCAGGTACCCTGTTTCAATGTCTCAGTCAATAATAGGGCTCAGGTCCCATCTCTATGGAATTCAAAGTAATCATGTGACTCATCTACTAACACTGAAGGAGCTCTGCAAACCTCCCAGTAGGGACCCCTAAAACATTTACTGCTCCCTCAAATGGAGTATTACCATAGTTGTTTTGGAGTGTGCAGGATTGGAGAAAAACACAGAACAACCTTTCCAAGAGGGGCATTGTTGCCTAACAGCCACCTACAAATGTTGCAGATATATTCTTCTGTCTATTGAATTAGTTCCCTTTGTTAATGAATTCATTTCATTTAACTAATTCAACTAATGAGTTTATTAATGTATGCTGTAGAAAGCTGTTCTCAGAACATGACATGCATACTTCTATCTAAATGCCAAGTCAATTGATATTGCCCACAGTAAAGCCTCAGGAGACTGGGCCTACTAACATTCCACAGTTGAGAAAACAGAAGGGACCATGAATACTACACACATAGGCTCTGTCTCTCCATGGGGATATATAAGATTTTTGTTGTTGGGGTGAAGGGGTGCAGCTGGAGCAATAGACATTTTCTTGACTAGTGTAGCTGCCCATAAGTTACCTGTGTTCCTGTAAGCCCTTTCCCACACTCTTGTAAATCTTCAATTATGCTTTATTTATTTTTAGGATTTGTTATTTATATTTTACATTTTTATCTAAATGCACATTTTGTCTGCATGTGTGCATGTTCCTGCAGAAGTCAGAAGAGGTTGGCAGATGCACTGAAAGTGAAGTTGCAACCAATTGTGAGCTATCTTGAAGGTGCTGGGAACAGAACTTGGGTCCTTTGCAAGAACAGACAGTGTTTATAACTGATGAGTCATCTCTCCACCTCAACTTATGTGTATGTATATGTGTGTGTGTTTGTGTCTGTACGTGAGCATGTGCATGTGAGACAAGATGCCTACAGAGGTCAGAAAAGAGCCCTCGATCCTCTGGAGTTGGAGTTACAGAGGTCTGTAATGTGGCACTGAGAACCAAACTTGGATCCTCTGCAAAAGCAGCAAGAAATTTTAGTCACTGAGCCATTTCTCCAGCCCCATAAATAATTTTTAAAATTCAGAAATCATTCAATAAATAGTCAATATCTGAAAAACCTTAGGGCTCTGCCCAGTCAGAGTACCAATCCTACACAGAAACATTCTGGAAGCAGTTCTCACACAATGTTCACACAGAACAGCTCTCTGGAGCTCACTAACCTCTCTCACCCCTGACTTCCCTCAAGCCTGTCCCTTTCCGTCCATCTGTGTTACATGCCTCCTCTCTGACCAAATTTTAACTCATTTTTTGGACTATGTGTGAACCCCTCAAGAATTTCATAGACACTTAAACACAGACATGCCCTTAGGAAATAATAATACAGGACCAAACCAAAACCAGAACACCAGGAGTAACCACAGCACAGAATGCCTCTTAGAAGAATGGGTTTGCCCTTTGTAATTTGGAAATTAAGAACAAGGAGTCCTCTTTGGGAAAACCATCTAACTGATAAATTAATATCAGTTTCATTTACTAAAGACATGCCACTAGTTTGTGCAGTAATTTATCAGTACCTAGTTATAAAGTAAAAGTCTGTCCATTTGGGTGGTGAGATGGATGACCACCTGAATTGGGTCTTTAGAACCCATGTAAAGTTGGAGAGAAATCACTCTACAAAGTTGTCCTCTGACCACCACATGTACACTGGGGAATTGGGAGATTGACACCAATTTTCATACACCTAACATATGCATCTGCACTTGCGTGCACGTGTGTGTGTGTGCGCGCACACACACACACACACACACACACTACTAATAAATATGATTCCTTTTATAAAAAGCATATGCAGTCATCACTGAAGCTTATGCAACCAAACCCTATTTGTCAGGGTCTGACCAGTGAAAAGAATAGAAAAGTCAAAACCAAACCTAGGTATAAATCTAACAGTGTAGACAACCTACCCAGACATGCAGTCCAAATACTTCACAGTGTTTTACATGGTAGCATCTGAAATGTAACTATTAAAGAGACAGTCTGATGCAGACATAAAATCACAGTGAAAAGACACAGTACACATCTGGAATGTCCAACCATGTCATGTCCCATTAGGCTCCCATACTCTTGAAGCTGGTGGCACTAATTTACTGCTTTCATCATAAAATTCTTCTCCTTCGAGGGAGAGAAGGGAGTCTTAATCATTGCTTGTGAGTGATTTGCTTCATTAACCAAGAGTGGAAGAGTCTATAGTCAGAGGTGGTTCTGGAGAAATTGGAAAGGTTGACAAATCTGCCTGGAACTCCACAGATTTCTCAGCCGAAAATCCTTAGAAATGCTGTTGACTTCATTCATTATAGAAGTTGTCAACACTCAAGGTTGATATAAGGTCCGGAGAAGAAGGCACAGCTGCTGGTAAGAATGTCTATGTACATCACACTGAACGATGAAGAGTGATTGGGTACTGGAATTGTGGCTCAGTTGTCAATGTGCTCACCAAAGATGTACCATGCCCTAAGTTCAACTCTCAATGACACATAAAGGAGGCATGCTGGTACACACCAGTAGTCCCAGCACACAGGAGGAAGAGGCAAGAGGATCAGAAGCTCAAGGTCAGCCTCCCACACATACACACTCTATATAAAGTTCTGAGGCCCTCCAAGAGTACAAGAGACCATGACAAAACAGATAGATAGATAGATAGATAGATAGATAGATAGATAGATAGATAGATAGATGAATAGATGAATAGATGAATAGATAGATAGATGATAGATAGATAAATGATACATAGGTAGATAGATAAATGTTAGATAGAGGAATAGATAGATAGATAGATAGATAGATAGATAGATAGATAGATAGATAGATGAAAAGATAGATAGATAGATACATAGGTAGATAGACAAATGGATGGACAGAAAGACAGACAGACAGATAAATAGATAGTCAAATCCCTCAAAAATAAAGTACACAGAAACAGGTACAACTGACTAGAGTCTACAGAAAGATTTCTCAATTTTTAAAGTATTCTAATCTATTCTTTGACAATTTTGTAATTTATACAATGTACTTTGATCCTCTCAATTTACAAATATCTCCCTTTAAATTCTCATAGCACCTCATGTCCTTTTTAACTGCTATTAAAAAAAAAAAAAAGAACAAAGTCCAATTAGTTTCTTTTTTTTAATATGTGCATGGGTATGGGGCCATTGACTGGAACACAGGCAACCCCTAACAATGGTCATATCTCTCATGGAAAGTGGCCTTTCCTCCCTCTGTGGCCATTAACCACCACCAGTAGTGCCACAGCTAGTGGTGGCACCTCAGGAGGCCCTCCTCCAGCCACACTGATATTGTGCCTGACTTGGTCTTGTGCAGGTAGCCACAGCTGTTGTGAGGTGATGTGCTGCATCATGTCCAGAGGACAGCATTTGACAGTTCTCCCTCCCATCTGCTGGCTCCTATGTTCTTTATGCATCCACCCTTCCCTGCAGAAAGACTTCTTCAAGCCCAGGGAGTCTGTGAGCCTGCTCAGGAAGAATTTTCAACCTTCATTTGGCTAAATCCTAGTTGGGCTTGCGCATTCTCTTTAGTGATGAGAGGAGGGAGATTGAGCAGCAGTAGGAAAGGTGACGTCACGTTCCAGAGCAGATAATCTAGTCTTCATTAGCTTTCCTTTTATATTCATAAAACGCTGACCCAAAACAACTTAAGGGAAGACAGGTTTTGTCTGGTTCACACTTCAGTGTCATAATCCATCAACAAGAAATGTCAGGACAGGGACAAAAGGCAAGAACCTGGAGGCAAGAACTGAAGTAGAAAACATACTTACTACCTTGCTTCCAATGACTTGCTCAGCCTGCTTTCTTATAGTGCCCAGAACCACCGGCCCAGGGATGGCACCACCCACAATGAGTTTGGCCCTCCCCATCAATCATCAATCAAGAAGTGCCCCACAGGATATTCTGATGGGGATGAGTCCTCATTTAAGGTTCCTTATTTCAGGATGACTCTAGTTTGTGTCACTATCCCCATCTATATTAATTCTTTTTCTTCTTTCTGTGATAAAATACCTTGAAAAAAGCAACTTAAGAAAAGGAGATTTTTTTATTTTGTTATTATTTATTGTATTATTGTTTTTGGCTCACAGTTCAAAAGCACAGTCCATCATTATGAGGAAGGCATGGCAGCAGGAGCTTGAGGCAGTAGGAGCATGAGGAAGCAAGTGACATACATCTGTAGCCAGGAAATAGAGAAATACCATTGCTTAGCTCAATTTCTCATTTTTATTCAGTGCAGAAGCCAAGTCTGAGGTAACCCAATCTAGAAAGTCCTTCACAGATATGCCCACATGTTTCTCTCCTGAGTGATTTCTAGATCCTGTCAAGTTGAGAGTCTGTAATAGCCACCTGAAGCCTGCAGCCTCTCTCCTCTGAGGATGCTGGCAGGGCTCAACAAGAAGAACCCAATGCTGTAGCTAAAGAGAACTGCTGTTTCACACCCGTTCTCTCCTCATTGCTCAACCAAAATCCCTGCTCTGCAGTCTCTCAGAAACAGGGCATCTGTTAAAAAGAGACTGCAGGTGAGTGTGAGCATTTGACCCACAGCTGCCAAGAAGACACCAGAGGACATCCATAAGAGTCCCCAGAAGTTCCTCTGCTATATGAAAGCAACATCTGCAGGTATAACTGTTCCATGTCTCCCTCCTTCCTACTTCAACAACTGCTTGTGAGGACCTGCACAAGGAACACCATCTTGCAGCATGAAGTCCTGGTGATAAAAGAAGCCCTGAGTGAGTAGGAGGAAGGAGAATCAGGCATGGCCTCCCCTTTTCCCTTCTCACAGTGAAAGAATCAGCTAAAGCTGGGGAACTCTCACAGCATTAAGTTCCAAGGAACCCACTCACCAACAGGCTCACTTTTGACTACAGAAAAGATCCAGGTGAGTCTTTGACTAAAGTGTCAACAAGTCAGTGTTCACTTTGCTGTGTAGGTGTAGTGGTGTAGGTGTGTAATCAGAGAGTATTTTTTTTTCCAAATACTTCAAAGAGTGCTGCTAGTGGGCTGGCTGAGAACAGTATTTCTATGGCTGGCCTGTTCTGAATAAAGTAACTGTTTAAAGACTAAGGAAGTAAATTAATGCCTAGGCTTTTCAGGTCTGCATTCTCAAGAAATGATTACATAATAAATATTTGAAGTTAAGTTTCAAAGCAGGGCATTTTTTCCCTCTGAGAATGGATGGCTTTTAGAAATAAATGTGATGAGTTAGAGGTTTTGAGGACCGCTAAGACAGCTAACAAGAAAATAACACACGTCAGCAAAACATCACCAGCACCATCAACCTTTCCCACCCAAGAAACACTCACTTAAAGTAATCTCAGAACAAGTTTTCTAGGTAAACTGAAGCAGAGCATTAGAACAAATGTGTGCCCTT
>JAPYYD010002428.1:0-14979 GCA_028551405.1 Uromys caudimaculatus | reverse complement strand
CATGTGTATGTTTGTTTGGCAGGAGGGAATTCTTTTGTTTTTGACCACTGTATAGGCACTACCAAACTCTAGGGGTAGACATCAACAGAGATATTAGACTCTTACTTGCCCTGCAGTTTAAATTTGAAGACCCCCTTTCATTGAAATATGACATTCATGCAAAAAGGTGCTCTCCTAACAAACTGATTATATTCTTGTGTGACAGGAACAGAGGAAACGTGAAGGGCACATATACACGCCAGCCATGTACATACGGCACTTCTGTAAGCCATAAGAGCTACTTCTTTGCTGTGCTTACACTTTAAGTGGGGACCAAAGTAAACACTGGTTACACAATCACTAGGTCTATTTATTAAATTTACAAATGGTATGCCAATAATATTTATAGATTAACATTACTTCAGATGAGACACACACACCAGTCATAAGCAGATGTAAAAACTGAAACTCTCTAGGTAGAACTAAACCTGTGCTTTTATTCAGTTCCTATTTTTCCTTTGTCCTCATTTTTTTCTGTTCCTGATGTTCTCTGTGTTATGTAAAACTGTTTTTACCCTTTTACTTTCTATATCTCGAAGAGCGTTAATAAATAAAAGATGTGAAAACCAAATTGCTATTCAAATTCAATTGTTTCCAATTATACCAGCAACTAAACAGAACCCAGCAATTCACAGTTTCTGAGTGTGAAAGCAGCTCAATGTCATTCAGTCTTCTGTAAAAGAAATATAGAGAGGGAAAGGGGAAGGGGTGGGGAAAAGAATTTAGAGACTGAAAAACGTGATAACAGCTTAATATTGAGAAGAGATGGACTTCAGTAGGCTCTGGAATTCACTGTCAAGATTCAGCACTCTCAGCTCCATTCCCAGTGTCCTCAGGCATTTCTTGCTTTCTGTTCACCTTTTTGTCTTTCTTTGATCAATTGGCAATGCACACTATCCTACAATGTATGTTTATTCCAAGACTGATGACAACAGCTATAAATATTTCTCACATACACAGGGAGGTAATAAATGACGGGTGAGCTTCAATGTCAAGAGATTCTGAGCCATCCCCAAAACTCGAGTTTGTCAAAAGGCTTCTTTCTATGGAGGCTTTACTTACTTACTTATTTCTTTTAGTCTGTGTACATGGGGAGGGCATGTGTGTTATGGCAGGAGTCAGTGGATATCTTTGTGGAATTGGTTTTCTCCTCTCACCTTTTCACAGACTCTGGGAATCAAACTCAGGTGATCAGATTTGCATTCCTGGCTAGCAAGAGCCTTTACCCTCTGCTGACATTTTTAAGGAGCAGAATTTAAGCTAGTCATTCTGAAATGACAGTGAGACACGGTTCTATGCAGGGGATGAATGGGGTGCCATTTTTCAAAGGTGGTGATGTAGCATCAATATTTTGATAAGAATAATTTGTTGTATCATTCAGACAGGAAACAGATGGGCAAGTGTCCTGTACCATTTCAAAGGTTTTTGTTGTTGGTGGGTTGCAATCTGTTGGCACAGGAGACTGGGAGGAAGTGTTAGTCATTTTTATGTGCAGTAACAAATGCTCTCCTTCTTATTTTAGGAGCTTATGAAAATTCATCTGTCTTATTGTTCAAGTGTCTGCCTGTTAGCTTGCTTTTGTTGGGTTCAGGTGGGCTAGCTTAAGGCTCTGAACCTACTCCATATCTGTGGAACTTGGGCTAAAGTGCAATAGTTTATCTGGGGCCTGTTTTTTATCTGGTAAATAACAGAAGCATAAAAGTTGCTGGTATAAGCTTTTCATGCCTCTTTAAATATCTGCTTGGATTGTCATCTCCATTACATGTTCATGTGTACACCACGGCACATGGTGGAGATCAGAAGGCAGCTTTCCAGAGTGTGTTCTCTCTTTCAATCATGAGGTTTAGGGGTTGAAGTCTTGTGTGGCAAGTGCTTTTTTATTGAGCCTTATAGTTGGCCCCCCTAGTCACATATTACTGGTTGAAACAAGTTAGAAGGCGAGGCCTCTAGCTAGCTAGTTTGTTGGGAAGATTTACTTTGCAAACTTTATTGCAAACAAATGGTGAAGGCTATGAATGTATAACACGATCACAGGGAGGGAGTACTGAGCTAGGAAGGATAACCCAGATGGCAACTGGAGAACTGCACTAGGGAAAGGCCTTAGGCTTCATGTACTGTGATTGTTACCTTTTCCCCATTTTGGAGGTGATCAAGGTGGACTGCTTATAAGTTGCATCCAAAGCATACTTATAAACACTAAGATGTAGGGTATCATTTGCATTTGTTTGTGGTCTTGGGATTTGAGCCTACACCCTCACACATGCTAGGCAAGTGCTTTCCCACTGAATTGTGTCTCCAGCCATCTTTTTACTTCTTAAGTTTGATACAGGATTTTGTTAAGTTCTGAAAGCTTCTGTGTCGATCAGGAAGCCCTCGAGCTTTCAGCCCTTTGTCTCAGCTTCCCTGAGTATCTGAGATTATAAATCTAAGGTATCACACCTGCCTTGAATGAATAGAGTAATTCATATAGTGGACGGTGAGCAGATCAACAAGATTTAGGAGGTCTTTAATACTGGCCACTGTTTAGCTCAGTGTGAAGACACTGAATATCCAGACACCAGAAGAAATGATGAGGAAGGGGCACAGCACTTTCCTTTGTGCTCTGTTAGATCTGAGATTTAGGTCCTGAGGAGGACTATGGAGGCCTCTTCCTCCTACACTGCCATCACGTGTCATACACTTGTGTCTGCCATTTAAGATAATGACATAAAGGTGATTGCGAGCTGACTCATCCTTGTGTGGGTAGTGTCTGTATCTCCAGCTCACATACATGAGGCAGAGAAGTACTTAGTTTGGTCCCTCTCTTCCTTGCTTGTGTCAAAATATACAATGGGCTGCTGTCCTTGCTCCTTTGGAGAAAGGACCCTTGTCAAATGCTGTTCCCTGGACATGACATGTCTCTTGCCCTCTTGAAATCCCAGAAGCTGTGATTAAACCCATGAGAACTGTATAAAATTGAACAATTAATGTTCCAGCATAGATAGGAGAATCATAACACCCTGCCTCTCCCTGGGGATATATAGTCAACATTTGCTAGAGGTGGGGGAAGACTCACAAGGTCCTGCATCCTTGCTGAGAATTTATAGGTGTTAACAGTAGTGGAGGGGGGAGCCCCAAGAGGTTCAAGAGGCTCCACTCCCAATGAGCATTTATAGGTAGTTAACAGTTGCTAGTGGGAAGGGCCTCAAGGGGCAAGAGGGATGCTTCACCCCTACCGAGCATTTTTAAGCAGTTGAAGTTCACTAGTTGAAGGTTCCACCCTCCTGAGCATTAGTAGGTAGACAGTTGTTAAAGGGAAGGGTTTCAAGAGAGATGCTCTGCCCCTCCTTAAGCATTTATAGGCAGTTGGTAGTTGGGGCTCACATCTCTCCTTCCCTCCTTGAGCATGCATACATGGTTGGTGGGAGACATGTTCTCTCTCTCTCTCTCTCTCTCTCTCTCTCTCTCTCTCTCTCTCTCCTATTAAAGACATACACAGTAAGCAATAAATGCTCTTTTCATACAAAATACATTGTGGTTAATGAAATCCTTTTTAACATTTCTGCTATGTTAATTAGACAAAATGTTTTTGTTGTGTCTTTCCTCTATTTCTTCCCCATCCCATCTTCCTCTCTTGTATCCCCCTACCCTCAGAAGCCCTTTTCTATTTTTACGTCTGTATACAACAAAAGGTACTAGCAAAGCTAAATACCAACATACAGAACAATGAATTTAAATTAACATCTCTCATAATGTATAAAAAACGTTTTAAAATGAATACAAATTTAATTTAAAACCTGAAATGCTGAAATGACTAAAGAGAAAGACATTTTTTCTCCATGGTGGTAGTCACTCATAAGTTCCTATGATCCTGTAAATAACTTTTCACCCGTGTTCCTATAAGTAGCATTAATTAAACTCTGGCTCACCAAGGTAGACTTGGGTGAGCTAGCTTCTTTGTTCTATAGTGTCTGCCATATCTGGGATAATAAATACACTTATGTCCCCAGGAAAGGTTCATATGAGTAACATCTTTTCCCCATTGATATGAGTTTTCAGGCACAACTTGAGTTCTTCCCCCATTGTGAATAATGACCATGGGCAGGAAGGAGTAGTGACTAAGTGACAAGTGGGTCTTTCTGCAGTGAAATTGAAAAGAAAGATCAATCCATGAGCTTGCATGAGACTTGGAAATCTCCCTTGAATTCCTATTTGGAAAACATTTGGTTTGCCTAACGAATGCATTTAAAGAAAGGTATTCCTGCCAGGTTTTCAGAAGTGGATAAATGACCTAATTTCTGCTTGGATCCGAATCAGAATCCAATCTCTGTCAGTAGAAAAATGGGTCTAGAAGAGTCCTACAGCAGCCACCCATTCATACTTCGAGGCTGGTTGCTGGTGTATGAAGACTGTGGGTTCATCCTGCCCTTTCTGCTAGGCAGGCAGGCAGGCACTGCACAGCTTGGCCTGTAGCTGCTTCAAAATGGGTTTAGTGCCCCTCTTACAAAGTTCAGCTGTGCTTTGTGCAAAGCCATTATATGGATAAAGAAATAGTCTCTCTCTGGAGGCAGTGAGTTGTAGAAGCAGGAACAATAAGCAGTACATAGATGGGGCGTTCCCTGCTTTGATCTGTTATTCAGTTTGAACTGGGTTATTATGTTTGTAGTGTAGAGTTACTTTTAATTAGCATTTTAATCTTATTTGATGTCAAGGACTCCATGAAGACCAATAGAAGATATAATGCCTGGCGTCATGGTGCACACCTTTAATTCTAGCACTAGGAAAGTAGATGCAGACAGATTTCTGTGAATTTGAAGCCAGCATGGTCTACAGAGCAAGTTTCAGGCAGCCAAGATTACACAGAGAAACTGTCTCAAAAAAAAAAAAAAAGAAAGAAAAAAAGCTGTAAATGTTCCCCATGAAATACACACACACACACACACACACACACACACACACACACACACACACACAAAAGCACACAAGTACACATACACACACACACAAAAGCACACAAGTACACACACACACACAAAAGTACGCAAGTACACATACACACACACACACACACACACACACACACACACACACACACACACACGTCTTGTATACTTCTGTCATTTCATTTTATGGGTCCACAAAGTGCCTGAAGCTAAGGTTGCAGATTAGGTGCCTATTTAAGATTCTTCTATTTAGCAGTATCCCTTTTTAGGCTATTTAATGGCTAGAAAGACTTCACTTAGGGATAGGGAAAGGACAATGTGTGGCTGCTAAAATCCTATGGCTGATTCAGTTTTTTACTGGACCCAGGATCTGGATGAGCCTGACTTTCTGTGGTGGCGTCAATGGGTATGGCCCTCATAGACTCGTGTTTTAATGCTTGGCCAGTAGGGAGTGGCACTATTAGGAGGTATTGGCCTTGTTGGAATGGGTGTGGCCTTGTTAGAGGAAGTGTATTATTGTGGAGGTGGGCTTTGAGGTCACTTTATGCTCAAGCTATGCCCAGTGTGGTTTAGAGTCTACTTTTGCTGCCTGTGGATCAAGATGTAGAACTCTCAGTTCCTTCTCTAGCACCATGTCTGCCTGCATACCACCATGTTTCCTGCCATGATGATAATGGACTAAACGTCTAAAACTGTAAGCCAGTCCCAATTAAATGTTTTCTTTTATAAGAGTTGGTATGGTCGCGGTGTCTCTTCACAGCAGTAAGACCAAAACAAGACAGTTTCCTAATTTATAACTTGTGGAACATTGTAGCACCATTTTAGGGCAGTTGTTAGAATGATATGAGATCATTTCTCTGACTTTTGAGATAGTGGGTATTGAAGAAATGGCAGGAATTGTTATGGATATTGTTAATATAATAGAAAACTAACAAATGTAAAAGACTCCTGAGCATCTCACAGCAGAAGTTGGAATCAAATTATGTTTAATGGTTGCTGTCTTCTATTCAGGTATCCAGCACACATACAGTTTTCAAAAATAAATTTTGTGCCCATAGCACATGCCAGACCCTCACCTCCAAACACTGATACCTAAGAATTTTGAAGATAATTCAGGATCCATAGTAGGTGCTAAATCAAAATGAACCCTTTTGATTATTAGTATTACCACTGTTGTTATTGTTAGACTTGCAGTTTCATAAGCCAGTCTCCAGTGAAGCTGTAGTTACAGGAGAAAGAAGTCCTTAACTGATGTCTTTCAAGGAGAGAAGAATATTGCAAAGCCATTGAGGTAAGAGGCACAAAAATTAGCTTTTCTCTCACTTTGTTCAACATTTACTTTACTCAACATAGGTTGCAATACAAAGGCTTAGCAGCTCCTTGGGGACAAATGGTCCTATTTCTGCAGTTGTTTCTGGAACAGCTCATGATAAAGCAAGGAAATGTGTCGGCCAAATGTCCCTCACTGCTGGACTAGGCTAGCTCTAGATTTTCCTAGCCAATATTACTGTGTATTTAAGGTCTTTCCCCTCTTCCCTCAGTGATCTTTGGTCCACGAGCCCTTATTTCTCTTGAAGGTGGGAATGACTAAACACACATAAAAATGTGAGAACTCATTTCATTTGTATTTTCATTGGAATTAAAGTCCAGGGTCATATCTTCATACATCTAGAGCCTGGCAAAGCCTCAAAGAAGTTGAAGCCAGTTGAATATTTGTTTATGGGAAGAAGGAGTTTTGAGGGATGTAGAAAACTTTTCAAGTGCCCTTGAAGTCTCACCGTTTTCCCTTGCCCCAAACATTCTGGCTGTGAACTTTGAATACAACTCCATTATTACTAAAATTTTGAACTTGTAATTCTATTCCCACCTCCACCCGATGTTCCTAGAGTAGTCCAGATTCTTAGACTAGTAAACTTTTCCCCCCAAAGGTGTGAGAGTGTGATTGAAGACACCATTCTGGTTAGTTATTACCCCCAAACATGGCACCTTCAATCAATAACCATGAGTGCTTTTGCTCAGGCTTTTGCTATCTGGACTAGGGGCAATTGGACTGTCCCTCTACCAGCATTCCAGTGTTCACTCATCTGGCTGCATTCAGTTGGCGAGTTGACTGAAGACTGGATTTAATTGGGAATATTGGATGTTGAGCTTCTTCTTCTCTCTTTCTATATAGCCTCATATTCTGTTTCTCTTATGTTGCTTCTGCATGTGGTCTTTGTAGCAGGGCAACTAGACTCTCACATCATGACTTGGGTGGGGGGAGAGTCACATGAACACATATGTGGAAGCTGCCAGTACATCTTAAGTCTTAGCTTGGAATTGGCACAGCTATCATTGCTTGTGCCTTTCATCAGTTATAGTAGGATATGAGAGCAACTGAGATCTCTTTTTAAGCACATATAATGTGGAATGCTTCACTGCAGCCCACCTATGCACTGCATTGATGTAGATACCTTAGGCTCCTCTGCTTGGAGTAGAAATACAGTTCTCCAAAGGCATGGGCAGGAGCCAGGATAAGGATTCTTTTCTTGCCTTAGTTATAATCAAGAAGGCCCTGGAAACTTGCAGATGGAGGAGCATGGCAGGTGAAATATCCAGCACAGGGACTTCCAACGGTGTGTCAAAGTTTGGTCTCAAATGGTACAAAGCAGACCTGTGTGTACAACTTAATTTCTGCTTAAACCATACTTAATATGGCTTTGAGATGAACTGGGTGGAGGCTTTTCTGTTCTGACAAATAAGTCACCTTGTACCTTTATTTCTGAGGTCTTTTAGTTCATTTTACTCCTTTGTAGTTTTCAGATTTATTATATTAATTCATGGGGGTGTTTTGTGTGTAACCCCCCCCCACACACACACCTGGTACTTACACAAGTTAGAAGAAGTTAGGTGCTAGATTCTCCGGATCTGTAGTTAAAGAGATCTATGTCACTGTGTGGGTGCTGAGAATCTAGGTCCCTCTCAAAGTGCAACAAATGCTCTTAACCAGGAAGCAATCTCTCCAGGCCCCTTATTAGATATTTGATTAAATCTGTTTTCACTATATGTATTAAGGTGTACAACATGATGTTGTACAAGGTATACAACATATACAGAATGAAGAGTCTATTACAGGTCAGCATATCAGCATATTGATCACCTTCCAGGCACCTCTTTTTTATTTATTTAATTAATTTTCTTATTCACTTTACATCCCAATATCAGTGCCCCCTCTCCTTCCTGTATCTCCTCATGATGAGCCTTCCTCCACTCCTTCTTCCTCATCCTCTCACATACTATGCCCTCCCTGCCCTGTGCATCAAGTCACTGCAGGAGTAGGCACATCCTCGCCCACTGAGGCCACACAAGGCAGCCCAATAAGAGGAATGGGATCCACAGGCAGGCAACAGACTCAAGGACAGCTCTTGCTCCAGTTGTTGGGGAACCCTCATGAAGACCAAGCTGCACATCTGTTCCATATGTGCAGGGGACCTAGGTCCAGTCCGTGCTTACTCTTTGGTTGGTGGATCAGTCTCTGGCAGTCCCCAAGGGTCCAAGTGAATTGACTCTATTGGTCTTCCTGTGGAGGCCCCTGTCCTCCTTGGATCCCTCAATCCTTCCGTTAACTCTTCCCTAAGACTCTTTAAGTTCCACCTAATTTTGGGGCTTGAGTCTCTGTATCTCTTTCTATTGGCTGCTGGGTGGAGCCTCTCAGAGGACAGTTATGCTAGACTCCTGTCTGCAAGCATAACAGAGTATCAGTAATAGTGTTAGGGATTGGTTCTTGCCCACAGGATGGGTCTCAATTTGGGGCAGTCATTGGTTGGCCATGCCCTCTGTCTCTGTTCTATCTTTGTTCACGCACATCTTGTAGGCAGGCCTCATTTTGGGTCGAAGGTTTTGTGGGTAGGTAGCTGTTCTTATCCCACCGCTGGCCACTTCAGGATCCATATCCCCCACTGATAGGAGTCTCAGTGACAGAGTCAAGTCTATAAGCCCCTAGGGGTGTCCCTCCATCCCAGGTCTCTGGCACTTCCTAGGATGCTCCTCCACTGTTGATTTCCATTCTCTCTCCTCTGTTCTCCATACACCTGCTCTCCCCTTCCCCTTCCCCTCCTCTCTCCCACCCAGTTTCCTCCCTCCATGCACCTCTGATATCTATTTTGTTTCCCCTTCTGAGGAAGATCCAATCATCTTCCCCTGGGTCCTTCTTGCTATTTGGCTTCTTTGGGTCTGCTGATTATAGTGTGGGGAACCTGTACTTTATGACTGATATCCACTTATAAATAAGTGCATACCATGCTTGTGATGACTAAGGATGTTGAACATTTCTTTAAGTACTTTTTGGCCATTCAAGATTCCTCTGTTGAGAATTCTCTGTTTAGCTCTGTACCCCATTTTTAGTTGGGTTATTTGGATTGTTTTTGTCTTAACTTATTGACACAACCTCTGGGTTACCTTACTCAGGGTGAAATTTTTTAGTTCCATCCATTTGCCTGCAAAATTCATTATGTCCATGTTTTTAATAGGTGAATAGTATTCCATTGTGTAAATGAACCACATTTTCTGTATCTGTTCCTTAATTGAGGGGCATCTATGTTGTTTCCAGTTTCTGGCTATTATGATATGAACATAGATGAGCAAGTATCTTCACCAACCTTACATCTGACAGAGGGTTAATATCCAAAAAAACATAAAAAACTCAAGAAGTTAGACACAAACAATGCAAAAAAAAAAAAAACAAATAAAAAATGGGGTACAGAACTAATCAGAGAATTATTAATAGAGGAATCTTAAAGGGCTGAGAAGCACTTAAAGAAATGTTCAACATCCTTAATCATCAGGGAAATGCAAATCAAAACGACTCTGAGATTCCACCTCATACCAGTCAGAATGGCTAAGATCAAAAACTCAGGTGACAGCAGATGCTGGTGAGAATATGGAGCAAGGAGAATACTCTTTCAGTGCTGGTGGGAGTGCAAACTTATACAACCACTTTGGAAATCAATTTGGCAGTTTCTCAGAAAATTGGGAATAGTTCTACCTCAAGACCCAGCTCTACCTCTCCTTGGCATATGTACAAAAGATGCCTCACCATACCCATTACCCCCCCCCCTTTTAAATTGTCAGTATACCTAAAATCTATATTTTAAAACTTTTTAGAAGTAGAATCTTTCTCTAGAGCTCTGGCTGGCCTGGTACTCATCACATGTTCCAATCTATTTTTTTCCAGTCTCTAGTGTTTAAACTATAGCTGTGAGCCACCATGCCTGGCTAGCAAAAATTTTAAAGGATTTATGTTATTTATATGTATGTATGCTATAGGTACATGGGTGTCCTCAGATATGAGAAAATGACATTAGATCCCCTGGACCTAGAGTTGTAGGTGGTTGGGAGCCACCTGATGTGGGTGCTAGGAATCTAACTCGGGTCCTCTGAAAGAGCAGCAAGTACTCTGGCCTGCCAAGGCATCTTTCCTGCCCTTGACTTACAAAAACTTAATGTGCAATATAACTTAACAGTGTGCCACATTCTGTCATAAGATTATGGAATAGTTCTTCCTACATACCTGACTTATATCTCACCATCTGTGCCTTCTCCTCACTCCTACTGACCCCTCGTAGTGGTTTGAATGAGAACGGCTATCATAGGCACATACATTTGAATACTTGGTCCGAAGTTGGTGGAACTTGTTGGAAGAATTAGGAGGTAAAGGCTTGTTGGAGGAGATGTCTGACTGGGGGCCAGCTTTGAGGTTTCAGTAGACTTCTTGTGTTGGCTAGTTTTAGAGTTACTGGACAGGATGGAGCCACAATTGAGAAAATGCCTCAATAAGATCAGGTTGTAGGTAAGCTTGTAGAATGTTTTCTTAATTAGTGATTGATAGAGGAGGGCTTCTACTGTGGGTGGGGCCACCCCAGGCAGGTGGTCCTGGGTTCTTTAAGAAAGCAAGTAGAGCAAAACATGGGGAGCAAGCCACTAATCAGCACCCCTCCATGGCTTTTGTATCAGCTCCTGCTTCCAGGTTCCTGCCCTGTTTGACTTCCTGTCCTAGCTTCCTTCAGTGACGGACAACGATGTAGAAGTATAAGCCAAACTCTTTCCTCCACACTTGCTTTTTGGTCATGATGTTTCATCAAAGCTATAGAAACCCTAACTAAGGCACTCCAGTCATTCAAATTATGGCCTCTGCCTCTTGCTTGCAGTTAAAATTGTGAGCCATTAGCTGTATGAACTGCCATGTCTTCACTTCTTCATCATGAACTCTAGTCCTTTGGAATTGTAATCCCAATTAAATACTTTCTTTTTATGAGTTGCCCTGGACAAGGTGTTTTATTACAGCAGTAGAAAAGTAACCAAGACACCACTGTTTTCTCTGGTTTAACGTGTTTGGCTTTTCAAAGATTCCAGGTTATCAATGAAATGACACACTATTTTCTCTCTTGTGTTTGGCTTTTTTTCCCTTTGTGATGTTTTGAGATAGAGTTTTATGAAATAGCCCAGGTTGTCTTAAACTCGTCATATTCCTATCTCAGTCAGTATCCCAATTGCTGGGACTATATGCATTTACTGCCACACCATGCCTTGTCTAATTTATTTCACTTACCATAGTTTTTTTCAGGTCAATTCATCTTGACACAAATGATAGTATCTTATTATTTTTTGGTACTCAGGGACTGGATCTAGGGCCTTGTGTATGCTAGGCAAGTACTTTACCACAAAGCTATATCCCTAGCCCTCTCCTTAAAAAGGTTTATTGTTAAAATATTATTTACATGGGTCTGAGTATCTATGTGAATATATGCCATTATGTCTAGGCATGCATGGAAACTAAATGAGCGTGCTGAGTTCCTTAGAACTGGGGTCACAGGTAGTTGTGAGCCATCTGTGCTGGGAGCCGAACTTGGGACTTCTAGAAGGTCAGCAAGTGTTCACAACTACTGAAAGGTCTCTTCAGCTCCGCCTACCCTTCTTTTTCCTTTTTGTTTTGAGACAGGATCTCACTAATTTGCTCAAGCTCTCCTTGAACTCAGTCTGTAGCCCAGGGAGGCTGGGAACTTTTGAGTCTCCTGCCTTAACCTCCAGCATAGCTGGGATTACAGGCCTAAGTCACCCCGCTCAGCTGGAGCTCCTTGATTTTATGGCTGAGTAATATGTTAGCACATACATTTGTGCATAATGTTCTAATAAGTACAGGCATGCAGGCATGCATAAAGAAGAAGATGCTTAGTATGATTTCACTCTTCAACTTTTAAGTCTTGTGACATAACATGTGCTATATCCTGGATGTGGTTATGCATCCTAGTGAAGACTATATAATATGCCCTTGGGTGAAAAGTTCTGAGCATATCTATAAAATCCACTTGGCCTACATATTGTTCACATTTACCTTTTAAAAAAATATTTGTAAATTATCTCACAATCAGGATTCTTTTTTTCTTGATATATAATATTTGTACATAGTTGTATATGGAATGATAATAGATTCAATACATGAATATAATTTATAATGACCAAGTTAGTGTAATAATCATTTCTATCTCCTAAAACATTTGTATATTTGGGGAACTACACACGCTTTTTATTATTTTGAAATATATTATGGATTGTTATAGACTATAATCACCTTACTGTGCTACATAGATCATTAGAACTAATTCCTCTCATTTCCTCCTATCTGACCGTATTCAGGTATCTGCTAATTTTTCTCCATCACCTTCTCCCCTTTCCAGTCTAGTATTCAACTCTCTTCTATAAAAGTGAATTTTTAAGCTGTTGCAAATATGTAAGAACATATACCATTTGTCTCTTTGTGTCTGATTCAGTAGCACACGTCTCCCCGTTCCAGCCACATTGCTGTAGATGGCAGCACCCTACCCTCTTTATTACTAACTAGTATTCCATTGTGCCTAGATCATATTTTCTTTGTTCATTTATCAGTCAGTGGACCATTTCCTTCAATTCACTATAAAGAAAATCACATATACCCATTTCCTTAAGTACAGTTTCTAGATATGTATCTTGTTCTTGTATTTGGAACACATTTCCTTGATCCTTCATTTTCCTTGACTCTGTTGGTTTCTGTGTATAAGATAAGAAAAAAAAACCCCTTCCCAGTGTTTTCAGACTGATGTCATATAAGAGTTGGGCCTGCCAATCGGCTCTGCTAGGTGTCTCTCAAGTCTTTGTGCTTTTCCAAACTTCTCTCTTTGTTCTTGGGAGAGAAGAACATACCAAGTCTTATCAGTGTCCTGAGACAGAGCTCTTAGGAGGAATTTCGAAAAATTGATTGTTCCATATGTTTCATTTCCATGTATCCTCAGGAAGATTCTGTAAGTTGGGTTTATCTTCCACTTGCTGTATCCTAAGCTAGGATGCTGGATCAATGGAAAGGACTTGTATTCTCACTCAGATTTGGAGGCTCGGGGAATATCCTGGGAAAGGAGGAAGAAAGAATGTTAGAGTCAGTAGAAAGGGTAGAGCATGGTGGAACTCTCTTCCAAGTACAACATGGCAATTGCACTCTTGAAATCTGAGCAGCTGTGGGGGTTACCTGCACAGGACCAGGACACCTCTGGGCCTGTCAGCAGCCTCTCATGGAAAGGAAATGGTTCACAGGGCCCCTCTCCTTGATGATTCACAGCTAGTTGTTCCTACGTGGGGAGTATTTCACAAGGCCCCAGCTCTCACTGATGATTTCCAAGAAGTTGGTTGCTTGGGAAGTGAGAGATAGTTTCTTCAATGTTGCAGTCACTGGTAAACTGCCCATGATTCTGTAAGCAATCCCTCTGTC
Organism: Uromys caudimaculatus; assembly: GCA_028551405.1. Lineage (NCBI taxonomy): Eukaryota > Metazoa > Chordata > Mammalia > Rodentia > Muridae > Uromys > Uromys caudimaculatus. The sequence goes on along the minus strand of JAPYYD010002428.1, from coordinate 1,245 downwards.
TTAGGGCTTCCATCGCTGTGAAGAGACACTATGACCAAGGCAACTCTTATAAAGGACAACATTTAATTGGGACTGGCTTAAAGATTCAGAGGTTCCGTCTATTATCATTAAGGTGGGAACATGACAGCTTCCAGGCAGGCACGGCACAGGAGGAGCTGAGAGTTTTTATTTATTTATTTATTTATTTATTTTATTTTTGATACTTTATTTACATTTCCAATGTTTCCCCATTTCTGGGTCTCTTCTTTGGAAGCCCTCTATCCCTTCCCCATCCCTACCTCTATGAGGGAATTCCACCTCCCACCTACCCGCCAACCCATCCGCCTATTCCCACCTTGACATTCCCCTTTACTGGGGCCTCTAACAGCCTCAGGCCCAAGGGCCTCTCCTCTCTCCCTGATGGCCATCGAGGTCGTCCTCTGCCTCATATGTGGTCCGAACCATGGGTCCATAGATGTGCATTCTTTGGTTGGTGGTCCAAATTCCAGGAAGACTGGGGGGGGGTCAGGCCCATTGACGCTCTTGCTCCCTCCATGGAGCTGCAAATTCCCTCAGCTCCTTCAGTCCTTTCTCCAACTCCTCCATCTGGGACCTCACTTTCAGTCCAGTGGTTACTGTTAAGTGAGACTTGGGCATTCTGACCTTTTGGGCAAATATCCGCTTATCAGTGAGTACATACCATGTTCCTTCTTTTGTGACTGAGTTACCTCGCTCAGGATGATATTTTCAAGTTCCATCCATTTGCCTGCAAATTTCATAAAGTCATTGTTTTTAATAGCTGAGTAGTACTCCATTGTGTAAATGTACCACATTTTCTGTATCCATTCCTCTGCTGTGGGACATCTGGGTTGTTTCCAGCTTCTGGCTATTATAAATATGGCGGCTATGAACATAGTGGAGCATGTGTCTTTATTAGATGTTGGATCATCTTCTGGGTATATGCCCAGGAGAGGTATATCTGGGTCCTCAGGTAGTACTATGTCCATTTTTCTGAGGGTAGCCCAAACTGATTTCCAGAGTGCTTGTACCAGCTTGCAGTCCCACCAACAATGGAGGAGTGTTCCTCTTTTTCCACATCCTCGCCAGCATCTGCTGTCGCCTGAGTTTTTTTTTTTCTCCTTTTTTATTTTTGATACTTTATATACATTTCCAATGTTTCCCCTTTTCTGAGTCTCCTCTTTGTATACCCCCCATCTCCTCCCCAACCCGCCTCTAGGAGGGAATTCCACCTCCCACCCCACCCCA